>VMBQ01001525.1:70787-133683 GCA_007657795.1 Dreissena rostriformis
TTAGAAATAAGAATTTTAATTAAAAAAAATGCAATTATAATAGTAATAGAATATATTAATAGTAATTAGATTTTTGAAAAGGAACAACGCCATTGATTATATTTCACATGTGTTTGTAATTCAATTTTGCATAGATTCCCAATGCGTCGCTCTAGACTATGCAAATTGATTCGTACTTCAAAATATTTGGTAAGAATAGCCATAATTGACATAAATGCATTGCAGGTAGAAGATAAAACTCGGTTATTAGAGTGCCCAATTTGTTGAAAGTCTCCGTTATCCGAAGTGCACGTTATCGGTTATCAATGTGCCTGCAACTTTATGTATACCACCTATTAAAACATGCACAATCTTTGTTTATATTTCATTGAATACTTTCAAAATTTCAGTTTTTGAAGCACAGTGATTACTCTTCATGCTGAAATAGCAAACAATTTCTTGCAAAATTTCTAAGTAGTTTTATTTTGTTCCAATGTTTACTGTTCATCCAGTTTAGGCTGTTTTCGACAGAATTTTTCTATTTTTTGGACAAACATGTACCATTCTTCCGTGAAATTTTGTCTTCCCAATACAAAAGAATGCACCATTTATCATCTGGGCCATGTGTCTTGCCTTTAAACCTAATCTTAAGGATATAACGTTTTACAAAACTGAGGAACGTATCTCTCGCGCGTGGCGTTTGTTGTCCTCTGTTATAGGAGTGTCATCCGTCATGAAAGTATCCGCATACCCGGCGTGTGTTTGTTCTTGAAGATAATCTCCCTCCCATGTGATATTTTCCGGCTTGGTGTGTCGATTTCAGAAGGGGATATTTATCACGCATTTGTTGAACTTCAAACCTCTATACTATAGTTCGTAGGCACAAAATGAGTTCATGTACTGACAATGTTTCGTGCATTTTAATATTGCTTTATGTTCAGTAAACGTTATTCAACTGTACACATACATAGTGTTATCTAACAGTGGTATGTGTAGGAGTTTTACTGAACATGGCAGCGAGATATTATTTGAAAAGGTAATGGCACTGAATACTTTTTTTTATAGCAGCGAGTATTTCTTATTTAATCAATAATGCAACATTTACGACACTGGTTAAAATTAAAATTCCCTAATGTTGCAAATGTAATAATTCGTGTGACAAATATAATGAAAATTTAATCAATAAATAGCTTAGATATGTTTTCAAATATGGTCATGCTTATTTTTGTATTTTTCGTGTGTGTTCTTTTTGTTTATATCTTTTGAAAATATGTTGTCCTCATGTGCCTCATATGGCGTATTTGATTGAAATACACACCTATTATCTACAACTGTTAATTTATTATAAGTGTGTTTTAAAGTGCAAACAAAGAAGTCGAAACCGAGAACGATTCAAAACAATTTACAACGAACAAGTAATGGCTCCAAGAAATGTGTCCCAACATTAAAGTAAAATAAGCAAACGTCGTCGCAGTTATTCGTGATACTGTATTACAGACATGATAGGGTTACCGCCGCAAAGACGAATGATGACACATGTATATCTAAGAATATAATTTAATATTCCGGACAAAATTTAGGCAACTATGTTCCGGACAGGTCGGAGTTTTCATTGTTTCGCAATACTATGAAAATATCACAAATGACTTATTAAATTTATCTCTCAGAATTGTTTTGGAAAATATTACCGTTGCACTGCAAGAAACCTATAGTTATAGTAAAATAGTACTATGAATAAAAAATGGTTGACACCAAATAATTGTTTGGATTTAATCCTATTGTTTAATGTCTTTCTCTAGTTATTGTCAATACGATACTACATACTAAACAGTCTGAAACCAACACTTTCCATGCCTGCACAGAATTTGAATATTTTGAAAATTTTATTTCTGAATAAAGTCAATGAACCCAAATATTCAAAATATTAACTAGATTATAAAACAAAAACTATTTTGATTCGAAGCAAGGATATCCTATCAAAAAGGTTTACATCTCGTCCGGGGAAGGGTGACTAACCGGAAGAAACGCGCGCCTAACCTCACATTTATGTCTCAATGATAGGTTTTAAGAGACTACAGCGCATACATGTACATACACATCGAATTAATAAAATGGTTTAATAAAAAGAAGAATAAGAATATCGACATATCGCCGTTTTAAATTGATGTGTCAAAACGTCGGAGGATCTTCGTCAGAATAACAGAATGACAGTATGTGATTATAAGTTAATACTATTATCGCGAGCATGCACGTGAATTAAGTGGACAACTGTTGTTAATATCAAAATTAATGTTAGTAACAATACATTTAGGCCGGGCGTCATTTTGGTAGCTTGCATTTCAATTATCATATTTATCGACATTCAGTTTCAGAAATTGTAGTCGTATTAATTTGTGTTATGGACGTTTACTGCGATGAACAGGGCAAGTGTATACCGCCTTTTAATCAGACAAGAACGCTGTTGTCGTTGGAAAACATCAATTTCATTATTATCCCCACGCTTTTTAAAAAGCGTGGGGATATTGTGGTTATCTCCGCCGTCCGTCCGTCCGTCTGTCCGTCCGTCCTGGCCACTATCTCCTCCTACACTATAAGCACCAGAACCTTGAAACTTACACTCATGATAGCTATGAGCATATGTGCGACCCTGCACTATGTGGAATTTTGATCTGACCCCTGGGTCAAAAGTTATGGGGCTTGGGGTGGGGCCGGGTCAGAGATTTTCACTCATTTTTTAATGTTATTTTACATTAACGTCTTCATTTCTACACCGATTTACTTAAAATTGATACTGAACATCTCTTATGACAATACGGTCAATCTCAAATATGCATGGCCCCATTACCAACCCTGGGGCGCCCCGCCCACATAGACCACGCCCACCCAAAAATGGCCATAAATGATCTTTTCCGGGTCATAACTATGTCGTTCATTGTGGGATTTTAAAATCATTTGGCACATTTGTCCCCCATCATTTGACGGTGTGTCACGCGAAATAATTACGTCGATATCTCCAAGGTTCAGGTCACACTTGGAGTTCAAAAGTCAAATATGGCCATAACTGAGCTTGTCCGGGTCATAACAATGTCATTCATTGTCATATATTTATGCCCCCGGAAGGGTGGCATATAGCATTGGAACTGTCTGTCCGTCCGTCCGTCCGTCTGTCTGTCTGTCCGTCCGTCCGTCCGAAAACTTTAATATTGGCCATAACTTTTGCAATTTTGAAGATAGCTACTTGATATTTGGCATGCATGTGTATCTCATGGATCTGCACATTTTGAGTGGTGAAAGGCCAAGGTCAAGGTTATCCTCCAAGGTCAATGGTCAAATATATGGCTTCAAAGCGGCGCAGTAGGGGCATTGTGTTTCTGACAAACACATCTCTTGTTTCTTTCACTTAACTTCATAATTCAATGTTGATTATGGGGAATTGAAAATATGCATGACTTTGAAATTTAACTGGATGACATTACTAACAACATGCGGCGTGGGGATACGCGTCGGCCGAGGCCGCGTCATTTCTAGTTCCATTTGCGTTGTACTTGAAAGAAACATGGTTGCCATAATGTCGAACATGAAAAATCTGAACGGGACAATAAATAGTCAATAACTCATTGAAATGGTTTGTATATACAGAAGCAAAATATTTTAGATTATGTTACTATAAAGACACGCATGTTTAAATTGCCCTTAGTTTACTGAACGAATCGACAAGTATCTTGACAAATCTTTTTAACGTTCTAGATGTAAGATTCGAGTTATCTCTCATCGGATCATTTCGATGGTAATGTATGATTAGTATTGGAAATTTACCTCTTGATAAAAAGTATTGGCGTGTTAGCGTGCCCAATGTCTTATGCACACACGATACTTTTGTAATACAAGCATTTCACGATAAGTGACAAAACTTTCACGATTGTTAACTTGTTATAAGATCTAAATAAGATCGAAACCAACGATACGAACAAGCTCGTATTTAATGCCTTGATTATATGCTACTTTATACTTTACCACATGTTTGAATCCTATTA
Source organism: Dreissena rostriformis (assembly GCA_007657795.1). Lineage (NCBI taxonomy): Eukaryota > Metazoa > Mollusca > Bivalvia > Myida > Dreissenidae > Dreissena > Dreissena rostriformis. The sequence goes on from VMBQ01001525.1 coordinate 74,801, forward strand.
CACGTATAGAGGCTTCATCATATACCAATTTGTCTACTTCCAATATTGACTCTTGAAAGTTAGTATTTTCACCCTGCGCAATAATTGTTTTAATTATTTGAAACATGAAATAAATCTTATATGTTTTGAAGCACTGGAAAACTTGTAGCCGAATAGTAACACATATGTATTGAATTAAATGAGCTGCTTTTATCTGTAGCTAATGTATAATCATTCTGCATTTGTATCATGAAATTCACCCCATCGTCCATATTATAACATACATACATGCACAATTTGCGATAAGAGTATTATATTCAAATCTTTAAGAAAAAATACGAGGAAGTTCTGAATGAACTTATGTTTCCTACAAACGGCCAATTAGTTTAGCAGAATATCAGTGGATTTGCTTGTCAATCAAGATGTATGAACGCGGCGTTTCTTTGGACCTCGACATCAATTACATCGGATAAAATTGCCAACGGCAGTATCCGCCTTAGTCCCGGGACTTTCCGCAAACAATCACAAAGGTGATATATACATGACCATAATTTTTACAAGAAGTATAACGCATGTTTATGTATTAATAGTAGTTATACAATTATCTAATTGTAGGTGATTCCATTGTATCAGGACTACTTATGTCTTCTATAAAAGGATTGATTACTGTATTATTTATGTGCGAGCCGCATAGTTGGTTTTAATTAGCGTTGACTGTGTAGTGAAAATATACATGCATATTTTCATCAAAAAGTCAAAATATAATAACAGATTTAATAATTTCAAACATACATTAATTTATCAGAAATGCATCTTTTAATAAATTTCTGTACATGAATGAAAGTGTAATGCATTTGCCATTGGGTTGGCTCATTGAAACGATGCGTGATACATAGGCAATAACTAAGACCTTTAAATTATTTAACATGGTCAATGTTTCAAATGGGTAATTGCGTTCGCAATTCATGCACATGTAAATTATATTTCATACACATGCCACATTTATGCTACTTCTGAACAGATACATGGAGTATCCAAATGACGCGCCAAATAAATCATGTCGATTCTTTTAACCCGAAATCCATAATTTTAATTCCTATTATCGCCGAAAATGTGTTTAAGCGTTATCAATTCGATTATTCGCTTACATTAGTTCATATGGTGATATTCAGTTCTTCAATTCTTTAGGAGTTGGGATTTAGGTACATTTGACCCATAAAATATTGGCCATGAAATCCCGGTTCCGAAAATTGCGTGTTAATGTGTCGCAAAATCGCGCTGCATTTCATGCATCAAAAAGCAATCTAAATCGATTCTGGAAAAATTGTTGTGAGGGAATTCGCGGCTTGACCACGGATTTATTTCGAATCTGTCACGAATCTCAAAAGTTTTAAACATATATTTAAATGTTCTCCTCTTTGCAAGCTGCATTTGGCTTTTCATTATATGATACGTATTTTTGTGTATAGTTCAATCAGAAGTCGTAGTAGATAGTTCACTGATTCGTAACTGATTCTGACAGCTATTTGTGAACACAGGAAAAGCTCTTTTCGTGGTATTGTGTTGACTGGACGAATGATGTATTTATGCGGATGCATTTTGGCTCAGTCTTGAAAATCAAATCACTGCGAATAAAACAACATAACTAAAGCATAGATAAACAAATGCCACACACCAATTTGCAATAACTCTTATTATCCTCGACTTATCCATAGTGTTATCTTCTGCAAACTAACTTCAGTCGCATGCTTGGTATGTTATCAGACTGTACTTTCAACGTCGGGTTCATAGGCTTATTGGGAGAAATGTTGATGTCTTGTTCCTCTACATGTAGGATCCATATCGACCAGTTATTTATGGGTGTAAGATTGCTAAATCAGGGACCATTATTCTTGAAATTCGTGTGTATCTATGAATTGTGTACGGGATGATCATTAGCGTACTTGCATTAATACAATACAACAATCGTATCTTCTAGTAATATACAAGGGCGTTGTTTTAAATAACAAAGGCGAGTATGACTGACAGTTATCGATCGTTCTGGTTTTCTGTCGAGATATTCGAACCAAAACAAATTGGAACAATTTTCTAAACAAATTTGACCTTGCACGTGTACATGAATATCATTTGTGGAGAGAAAAGTATCTCTGTTGTTCTGCTCTATTTCAAAGAGTTTGTTTCTGTTTCTTCAGAAAACCATGATACTGCACACATTTGAATTTCTCAAATAGACACCTGTCTTAGATTATTAAAACAATAACTGCTGAAGACCTAAATTAAATTACTTTTGAAGTATTTTTTCACAATTAAGTACATTAACATATAACAGTATTACATATTAAAATTATTAAATGCATAAATTCATTAAAAAAACAAGTAAGGATTTAATTTACATATCTTTTGTTCTTGAATTGTGTGGGTATTTTACATGTTTGTGGATAATGCTACATATGTTTTTGATAAAACAAAAACCATTCACTAAAAAATGGATATTTTGGTTGATTTTAGGGTTAATGAACCCACAAAACAGTGTTCTATTTACAACATGAGCCCAGATGTTTTGCGGAAGAAATATAGAAATTCACTAAAAAACAATAGTCTAGCAGGAATGGGTGCATGATTGGATTAAAAAAAAATCTGATGGTATTCTTTATTGTCTTGGGTAAAGGAAAGTTGTTGTTCCCACGAAAAACTGTGTTCACACGGGATCTAAATCCAAGATGCCAACCAAGATAACCACCCACAAACCTAGAAAATACCGTGTTTGTTTTCACAAATGACACAAACAAATTATAGGTATATAAACGCCACGATATTTGTCATATGTTTTCATTTAAGCAAGTGATAACATATTTTATCTAGAAATTGAATAAGGTTTTTGGTGAAACATAATACATTTAAGAAAAAAAAAATAGACGAATATTCGGTAAAAAACAAAATAGTTTCTTTGCAATGGACAAGTATAAATGTGTTCCATGAAAAACCAGTTTAGATATCATTATCATCCTAAATACACTACTATACAACTTCGAGACTTGGGAATTTAATAATATAATTTGTAACGTGAATGTGATCCATTAAACAGGAAACATTCAATAAAATAAAGAGATATTTTCCTTGACTTAGAGTTAATAAATCCTCAAAACAGTGTTATATAGACAACATGGGTACAGATGTTTTGCGAATGTAATACAGAATTTCACTAGAAACCAAAGTCTTATAATCCTGTTGGTTCTTGGTACAAGAAGACAACTCAGATACAGATATTGCCTAATCCATACAACGAATGAAGCATCCCTATGAATTCGTTAACACGTTATATATGTTACAATTTACGCGGAGTTTAAATTAAAGAAAAACTGTGTTATGTTTGAAATCATTTTATATGCATTATGCGTGAGCATTAACATATGTAAAATACACGGACAAACTATTAGAAAAGAAAACGAGTTTGTTACAAACGTTATCAATTTCATGAGTATGAGATTTCTTAAAATCTGAGAGTGATGGCAACGGTAATTTGCTACCATATTCAATTCATGCCAACTCCGCTGTGGAATTGTGTTCGATCGAAATGTTCAAGGTTTGAAATCATCTCTAGCAAGGCTTCGAAGATATTGCCCAAAAGTGCTGCTTCTTACTTTAATTACATAAACATTCAATGTAAAAACGAGCATAAGTAGATGGGTTTAAAATGTTTAAACTATACTTAACGAAAGGACACTTAATTTTATTTCACGTTGCTAACAACGTTGCAAAACCAGACACGTCTAATTAGGACTTTTTATTACATCTAGTAATTAGAATTTCGCATTGCGAAATATTTATATATACATTTAGTAATTGACGTTTACTTTTTTGTTAAATAGCATTCACATTACTAATATCTGTTACTTGCTTTCTATTGTCATTAATTAAGTCTTGTAAACGATCATTTTGGGTTAATAATAATTATTTGAGCGATTCAATTCTGAAGCACACTATTCATAATTATTTTGGCTGTAATAAAAATGTAGGTTCGTAACAAACAAAAGTATAATTCAAATTCAACATATAACGTCTAAAATAATATATTTGTCAGGATATTCCTTTTTCAAATTTAATTGTTTCTGAAAAGATAATGATAAAAAGAGTATGGAACCTACAAATCGAACATAAGTTTTGTCTTCATTTTAACATTAGTTCTATATACCTTTTATTATATACGATGTACGGTCATTTAAGATTGTAAATTTCCAATTTTTATTTCACTGTCATGCGGGTTTCCGCTGCTTTGACAAAGTGTTATAACAAATATTTATTGGACACAATAGTAAACACAAAGTTGAATCATTACAAATTCCACAACATGTTTAGGCCATTTACTACAATTTTGATGGATCACAATTCCGTAATTGGGGATTCCGCTATCTGGTTTTATTCAATATCAACTCGTATGATAAACAACAATGCTCATTATCCACAATATGCGTCAATAGTCGTTTTCATCCCTGAGTATATGGCACCTGTAAGATACAATGTCATATCATATCTCGTCTGGTTATATTAAAAAAATATGTTCTTTGTAATTTTAAAATTATTCGTGAAATATCAACGCAAGCATGGCGAAACCAACACCGGAGCATACATTGTTTTTTGTTTGATATTGTAATTAAAGTAATCAAATGATTTTCATCAGCACCAATAATTAAATTAAAAAAAAAACTTAGCACAGAAAATTAACATTTTATATTTCATCGAAAACTAATACGTTTTGATTTGAACAGGGCTGGTTCATTAAAACAAAATATTTCTTTAATAACTGTAATTGATCTACTTTGCGTTTAAAATTAAACAGTGTAGTGATATTTGTCATGCAAATATTTACTTTTTTATTATAAATATTTGGCATCGTGTTCAAAGATCTATACAGCACTGCTAATTGGCTGGAGACCCCGTTCATATATTGCCCCATTTTTCAAAATGGCACTGGTCACTTAATTTTTTATCATTAAATTATACTCACCTTAACTTATACTTACAAAGTATATGATACACTAAACCTCGCATTTTAAATGTATCAGTAAACACATCATACCTTTTTCCCAATTATATCATTGGCTATATGTACTTAATGTTTGGAACCTATACATATATTATAAGTATATAGGCATAACTATTTAATGATTTGCTTATTTCAAATATTGACTCTTGAAAGGTAAATAGTATCGCCCTTTTCAATTGCATTTGGACTATTTGAACAATATAGCAATCATGTTGCCGAACGTTGGAAGGTTACATACTAAAAATATAATTAAATGTACAGCTTTTGTCTCCAGCTTTAATGTGTTCGTTTACATTTGTATGAAATATTTTATCATTTTGGTCATGAAGACTACCTGAAAAATAATTTAATTCAACCACATCAGAAACATAATTGATGTGTTATCTGATCATAAGTTATTATGTGGTTTCACGTCGTTATATAGGGACAGCAATTACGACATGAGGTCAATTTTAAGCGACGTCCACCATGAAGAACAAAGGCAATTCATTGGATCGCTATCATTGCCGTCACGGAATTGCCAATTACCAATAAGTAAAAACATAATTCTTTTTATGTTGTTTTTATTATTGTCTTCATAAAAATACTTAAAATCTACTTATTATTATTATTATTATTATTATTATTATTATTATTATTATTATTATTATTAGTATTAGTATTAGTATTATTATTATTATTATTATTATTATTATTATTATTATTATTATTTATTATTATTATTTATTATTATTATTATTATTATTATTATTATTATCGTTATTATTTTATATTTTTTCTCATATGGAGACATGTTTATTTAAATAAATTCGATTAGAGTACTCAATTTCAATCTGCTTGGAAAGAGAACTATTCGGAAAAGTGATAAATCAGCCGCTGTTCTCTTCAAGCGGCCAATTAGTTTTACAAAATCAGTGGGTTGGCCTGTCAATCATGTCGCAGGAACGCGGCGTTTCTTTGGACCTCGAAATTAACTGCATCGGATAGGATTGCGAAGGCTGTATCCGCCTTGGACCCCAGGGATTTGCGCCGACAAAAACAGAGTTGGAATAAGCATGGCAATGTCTTTTTGACGTAAAGCAGAACTTTATGTGTATTTGTTCATAGTAGTTATCAATTAATTAATTGAAAGAGATTTCTTCAATTAGTTTTTTTGTGTGTGAAAATTATTCATATGAAAGATATTTTAAAGTGTGAATATAGTCTGGATAAGAAATTACTTTGTTGGTTCCAGTTTTGGTGAAACAGATCCTTTAAAATCGTTTATGAAACACTGGATGATACACAGAATGAAAATATTCGGAACAATATAAGAACTAAAAAAACTCTCACTTCGGACCGATGACATATGTGTGACCGGCAGGTAGCCCAAACTGAATATCGACCTCTGTTTTCGGTGTGATCACCATTATGGCCCTCAGTTGGGTTCCTATGCCTTAATAAGCGCGCAGATTTTGCTGCTGATGCGCACTCTGAAGAATAATATATTAATGTATTCTACCAATTACATAACAATGTGTGTGCACTAGTCATTGCGCACCTTTATATTATTTATAATTAATAAACATACGAATTCCTTCCGCACGGCAAATAATACGCACGAACCAAACTGCATTATATAAACAGTGTATATTATTACTCACACAACAGACGGTGTGGGCTTTACAGTATGCATACAAGACTACTATAAACTAACATTAGATATTCATATTTATATTGGCCTCTTGAATGAGTGATTTTCGAATTGTTCGGAGTGTCTTCATATTGTAGTTGAATTTGATATTCAAGTATCGTGCACAATAATTTGTAGACACGTACAATCTCACACCCACGCATTTTATCCGTACATCGAATTTCTTCATATTTTTATTACAGCAATTCCGTAGTTCAATATTATACATATATGTGTTTGAAATAATACAAGCAAAACACAAATTGTGGTGAACGAAATAATCAATATTATTACAAATACAAGCATATTCTTTATACTAATACTTGCAAAATCAATAATATACTCAAACTTGCATTTACATATTAATGGGCAGTTAAAAATTGCTTCGGTGCCAATTAAATATTAGTTTATATACAATCATATGTGCCGATTCATTACAGGTACAGAAGCAACACGGTGTAAAGAAATGTGTTTTCCAAATATTGGCAATTCAAAAGCAATTATTGTAACCCTGTTCAATGGTATTAGAAATATTTAAAAAGGACAAACAAAAAAGTCCTTATGGCACATGGGTTAAAACATATACACATTGTACAGAATATGGTACGAATGGGCTGTTTCTTTTCTTTAAATACAATGTTATCATTATATATATTGTATTATAAAGTTTATATATTGCAACTGCACATTGACATCAAGCATCACATCAATACCATTTGCATATTTTTTCTATATATATACGTACTTGCCATTGGTCTGTTATGTGGATATATACGTACTTTGGCTGTTTGCACAAGTTAATTGGACAATGTTTCAGTGTGAAAGTTCATTTGGTTACATCTATCAAAAGATGTCCACTTCTGATCATTCAAACGTCGTGTTTAACATGTTTGAGTACAATAAATGTGTAAGCTGAACGCTAATTCACATCATACCGGGTAGGACACAATAGTATAATATATCTTATCTATACTATGATAGAAAATTATTTATTATTTTTCCCAGTTTCAATTCAATTTACAACTGCATCCTGTTTGACACAGACAATGACTGGACCATGTGGGCGTTTTAAAGCGACGTCCATCACAAGGAACAAAGGCAATTAATTGGAACGCAAATTTGTTAAACGCTAAATGATGGCTATTGGATCAGTTTTCGCCAGCATGTAATGACCACTACAAGACCTTTGTCTTGGTCATAGTTCATTTATAAATTCTAGTAAGTGTCAGACACACCATCTGTTTTGAGCTGCAAGTACAATTAAAATAATCAAATATTTATTTAAAATAATGAGCACCATTCATTCGGCGTAGAAGTATGGGTTCTGTCTACAATTAACGAATACAATCGGAAATGCTACAATGAAATATAAAACAAGTACTATCGACTCTGAACGTTATAGTAATTTGTTTCAAAACACATACATGTTGTTACACAATTATTAAGTTTTAAACCACGTGTTCGTATATTTAATAGTTATATATTAATCGACAACTGATGCATCGAATTACTAGTTATGGGTATGGCCGTTAAAGCAGGAAACAGGAAATAATTTACAACAATCGTGTCTTTTAAATACCATGGAAAAAAGTCAATCGAAAATTAAAATTGACTACTTACCGAAATGAGTCTCCAGTGTAGTATCATTTTATATTCATTTATATGTCCCGAATGGAAGTGAAAAACAATTGTTGGATGTTACTTTTTCTAACGTATGCAGCTGGAATACAAAGTATCAATATGCTTTTGATTAATGTCGTGATTCCGTATGTAAGTCATATAGACTAGAGCCAAAGATATCAATCTTTTTTTTTGTCTTGCAACAGGTGCATCTTGTTTCAGAAGGACCCGTTGTAGCACGCTTTATTGTTATAATTTATGTAATTTTATTCTTTTAATAACATATAGGTTCACGGATAAAGATCAACTTCATATTGAATCTGTTATTACAACTGATATACACAAATGTTATCAGGAATTTAAATAGACGTTATTTCAACTGATGAAATAAGAAGCAGATCATTTCATTTCGTTGCCAGAAACAATTAAAAAAATATACGCGCGCATGCAATTCATGCACAAAGCCACACACAAACGCATAACTCATCTCGAAGTTATTGTATTACCGAATTGAAACGAATTCCAAATAATCATGGCTACTTATGTTCATTTGACAAATGCTCATAACATACTTATCTCGGATTCCGCTAATCTTTGGATACAATAACTATTCCCTCGGTCCAAAAAAACGATTTTTTTTAAAAAATCAAATGGCGTCAAATAATGACGATTGATAAGGCATGCAATTTTGAGAGGATTATAAATGGGTCAGCTTTTCTGCAATAAACGTTGTTAATGCATTAACGTTTGTTAAAAAGAACACAAGAATGATAGTGCCGATAACGTCGAGATTCGTGAAAGAAACATCGATTTAATACCAACGCTATGTTTGTAAATCATTAGAATGTCTTGTCTATAAAGAAAAGCTTCTAACATTTAATTCGATAGTGTTAACTTGAACAAAAACTTCACATAGTTACATAAACAAGTATACGCGGAAAATAGTGTTTGTATATGTTAGTTATTAAATTATTTGTTGTGAACGCGATTCAATTAGATTGTTCTGCTAATAAACCGTATTAAATATTAATGTTTGATTTGTTTCTGACACTTTAATGCAAGTGCGTTGGCATGGCTACTAAATTATTAAAGCATGATAATTTAGATTGCAAAAGTTCATGGTGAGTGACAAAAATACCACGAGTGTCATATGATCGAAGCTGTACATGTAGCGGAAAATATAATATGTAAACGGAATGTGCTCTAAAGATTATTAACTTGTGTATACGAAATTGATTATCAAGACAAACATAGAAGTATTATGTTCATGTGTTATAATTATATAAAAAAAATCTGTATTTGTATGCAGCTTAAAAAATAAGCATACATATTTTTTTCGAAACGAAATTGTGTGCTGATTTGATCAATAGAACGAATGTCTGATTTGTTGCACAATTATATTCCAATGAATGTATCATAGTTCTAATAATGTTTTGAAAGAAGACATCTGTCAGTGCTAGGCAATTTGTATGATTAAATACAATAGGTATTAGGTTTATGATTTTCTAAATTAATCGTCGTAATTCGAGAAAAGCATAGTATGATAATGTGATAATAAGCTGAACTTGCTCTACACAATCGTGTTTGCATGGCCTTGCTGTACGTTGAAATAAAATTGAATGTTCAAATCGATGCCACATAATTGCATATTGGCATTTGTTTGAACTTGAACGTAATTTCCCATATGGTATATTTCAGCGTGGTGTGCCAATTTCAGAAGAGGTATTTAACAAGCATTTATTGAATTTCAAACCTCTATGATATGCATGTAGTTCGTTGGCACATAATGAGTACAGACAATGTTTTGTGAATTTTAATATTGCTTAATGTTCAGTAAACGTTTTTTGACTGTACATATGAATGCGTTATCTAACAGTGGTTGCGTGGCAGTTTTGCAGAATGCACATGACAACGGGATATTATTTGAAAAAGGTAATGATACTGACTCCTTTTTATAGCATTTTAGAGTATTTCGTATTTAAACAATAATACAAAAAATAAGACACTGATCATGGTAGTCAGTGCGGTTGAAATAAAAATGCACTAATGTTTTAAACGCAATAATTCTTGTGGCAAAAAAATAAATAAAAAAATAAATAGCATATACATGTTCTCAAATATGGCCATGTGTATTAACTTATTATATGTGTGCTATAAAATGCAAACACAGCAGTCGATACCGACAACAATTCAAAACAATTTACAACGAACAAGTAATGGCTCCAAGAAATGTGTCCCAACATTAAAATAAAATAAGTGAACGTCGTCGCAGGATCGTGATAACATATTACAGCCATGATGGGATGACCACCGTAGATGACGAATGATGACAAATGCATATCTGAAACATATACTTTAATATTCTGGACAAACTGTTTGCAAATATTTAAATGAACAGATCGGAGTCTGCACTGTTTTGTAACAAAGTATAAACAATGACAAAAATACACGTTAGAAGCTTCTCTTAAAATTTCTATGGACTACATAACCGCTGCACCATAAGAAACTAAAGTAAAATATTACTATGAATCAAAACAGGCTGACACCAAATAATTGTTTGGATTTAATTTAATTGTATAATGTCTTTCTCTAGTTAATGTGAATACAATGATACCTACTAAACAACTAAACGAAACAAACAGTTGTTAACCAACACTTTCGATGTGTGCTCAGAATTTGAATATTATGAAAATGTTATTTCCGAATAAAGTCAATGAACCCAAATATTCAAAATAATTACTAAAATATAAAACAAAGACTATATTGATTCGAAGCAAGGATCAAAATGGCTTACACCTCGTCCGGGAGAGGGTTGACTTACCGGTAGAAACGTGCGCCGAACCTCACATTTATGTCTCAATGATATGTTTTAAGAGACTACGGCGCATACATAAACAGCGAATTAATAAAATTGTTTAATGAAAAGAAGAATGAGAATGTCGGTATATCGCCGTTTTTAATTGATGTGTCGAAACGTCGGAGTATCTGCGTCAAAATGATGACAATATGTGAGTATAAGTTTATACTACTATCACCAGCATGCACTGGAATTAGTGGACCACTGTTGTTATGATCACAATTAATGTTGGTTACAATACATTTATGCCGGACGTCATTCAGTTCTTGCATTTCAATTCTCATTATTATCCTCATTCAGTTTCAGAAAATGTGGTCGTATTAATTTATTTATTGGACGTTTACTGCGATAAACAGGGCACGTGTAGTCCCGCCTTTAAACCAGACAAGAACGTTATTGTCGTTGGAAAACATCAATTTCATTATTCCATTTGAAATGTTCTTAAAAGGAACATGATTGCCATAATGTCAAACATGAAAAAGCTAAATGGGACAATAAATAGTCCATAACTCATTGAAATGGTTTGTATATTGAGAAGCAAAATATTTAAGATTATGTTATTGTAAAGACACGCATGTTTAAATTGCCCGTAGTTTACTGAATAAATTGTCAAGTATCTTGAAAACTCTTTTCAGTGTTCTGGATGTAAGATTCGAGTTGTCTCTCATCGGATCATTTCGATGGTAATGTATGATTAGTATTGGAAATTGACCCTTTGATAAAAGGTATTGGCGTGCCCAATGTCTTCTGCACACACGATACTTTTTAAATACAAGCATTTCACGATAAGTGACAAAACTTACACGATTATTAACTTGTTATCTAAATAAGATCAAAACCAACGCTACGACCAAGCTCGTTTTAAGGGGTGTTTCGGCAGTTTATTTAACCGAGGATATATTTATGGCAACACCTGATGCTATTATTACAACCCAATATTTTTGTTATCAAAATCATCATAAATGTCCGAGTTTGTTCATAAAAGGTACAAGGGTCAGTGGTTCGACCCCAGGTGCGGTTAACTTTTTTTACTTCTTTTTTTCTTTCTTTTATTTCATTGTTTTTTTTTACTGAAGCTCTTCGGTCCTGGTGTTTACATAAATGAATTTCAAGCATTTAATCACAAACTTCAAAACATGCCGAAATCTGTCAACAAGTCCCTGTTATTGATGATAAAGGTCGAGTTTGTACTGTATGGTCTTATGTTTGTGATTAAATATTGTATTATTGTTGTGTTTTTTTGTAAGCTGTTGTGATCCCAGTTAAGATTGTAAACAATTTCTAATGTTTATGCATATTTCTAGCAATGTATGTAACGGTACTTGGGTTTTGCCTAATTGCTGTATTTTATGAAATTTTACTCAGACGGTAGGGATGGTTAAACAAAGAAATCTCTGTTAAAAGTGCGGTGACCACCTTTTTTATTTTTGTTTTATGATAACAATACGAAGATGAACATATTTGGGCAGTTTCGCAGAAAGTTATTAGATAGAACTTTTTTAAATTCCATTTTTGTGGTTAAAATATTAAAAAATTGACGTTTTTTTGGTTGACATAAAAATTATATATATATATTTTTAATTTAACTTGTGTTCTCCATTTTGTTGGTAGTTTGTGGTTTAATTAAATAGTATATGATGTATCTACGCTTATATAATATCTACATGTTGCCAATTTTATAGGTTATTTATCATTTTTATGTAATTAGAGATTTGTCAGATTTAATGAAAAAGTACATGTTATATAATGGTGAATACAATCAAAACAAGGCCGGTGACCCTATGTTTTGATTTCATTTTTCATATAATATTAGTATATATTACTCAAATATAAATTTTGAGCAAAAGTTATTAGATGGAAAACAAATCAGAAAAACTGCAGCAACACCCCTTAAGGCCTTTATTATATCCTACTTTATACTTTACCACATGTGTGAATCCAACTACACGTAAAGAGGCTCCACCATATACCAATTTGTCTACGTCCAATACTGACTTTTGAAAGTTAGTAGTTTCACCCTGCTCAATAATTGTTTGATTATTTGAACAATTTAATAAACCTTATATGTTTTTAAGCAATGGAAAACTTGCAGCCGAATAGTAAAACCTATGTATCGAATTAAATGTTCTGCTGTTATCTGAAGCTAATGTATAATACTGCATTTGTGTCATGAAATTCACCCCATCGTCCATTCAGACAACCAGATATATGAACATTTGAAATTTCAATAAGTATAATTTTTATTATAACATACATACATACCCACTAAAAGCTCTTTTCGTGGCTTGTGTGGACTGGACGAATGATGTATTTTTGCGGATGCATGTTGGCTCAGTCTTGACAATCAAATGAGTGCGCATAAAACAACATAATTGAAGCATACATAGAAATATGTCACAAACCAACTTGCAATATCTCTCATTATCCTCCACTTATCCATATTTTATCTTCTGCAAATTTACTTTAATCGCATGATCGGTATGTTATCAGACTGTACTTTCAATGTCGGGTTCATTGGTAGAATTGTTGATGTCTTGTTCCTCCACGTGTAGGATCCATATCAACCAGACTATTATTCTTTAAATCCCGTTTGTATCTATGAATTGTGTACGGGACGATCATTAGTGTACTTGCATTTATACAATACAACAATAGTATCTTCTAGTAATAGACAAGGGCGTTGTTTTAAATAACACAGACGAGTATGACTGACAGTTATCTATCGTTCTGGTTTTCTGTCGAGATATTCGAACCAAAACAAATTGGAACAATTTTCTTAACAAATGTTTACCTTGCACGTGTACGTGAATATCATTTGTGGAGAGAAAAGTAGCTCTGTTGTTCTGCTCTATTTCAAAGAGTTTGTTTCTGTTTCTTCAGTAAACCATGATACTGCACACATTTGAATTTCTCAAATAGACACCTGTCTTAGATTATTAAAACAATAACTGCTGCAGACCTAAATTAAATTACTTTTAAAGTAGGTTTTCACAATGAAGTACATTAACATATATCATTATTACATATTAAAATTATTTAATGCATACATTCATTAAAAATACAATGTAGGATCTAATTTCCTTACATCACTATTTTTGTTCTTGAATTGCGTGGGTATTTTACATGTTTGTGGATAATGATACATATGTTTTTGATAAAACAAAAAACCTTCTCTAAAAAAGGGATATTTTTTGTTGATTTTAGTGTTAATGAACCCACAAAACATTGTTCTACTTACAACATTCACCCAGATGTTTTGCGGAAGTAATATAGAAATTCACTAAAAACAATAGTCTAGCAGGAACGGGTGCATGATTGGATTAAAAAAAAAATCTGATGGTATTCTATATTGTCTTGGGTAAAAGAAAAGTGTTGTTCCCACTAAAAATTGTGTTTTCACGGGATCTAAATCCACGATGCCCACCAAGATGACCACCCAAAAACCTAGAAAATACCGTGTTTTTCTTTCACAAATGACACAAACAAATTGTAGGTATATAAACGCCACGATATTGGTCATATTGTTTCATTTAAGCAAGTAATAACATATTATATCTAGAAATTGAATAATGGTTTTTGTGAAACATAATTCATTTAGGTCAAAAACATTTAAATACACGAATATTCGGTACAAAACAAAATAGTTTCTTTGAATTGGACATGTATAAATGTGTTCCATGAAAAACCAGTTTAGGTATAATTATCATCCTAAATACACTACTATACAACTTCGAGACTTGAGAATTTAATAATATAATATTTAACGTGAATGTGATCCATTTAACAGTAACCTTCAATAAAAGACATATTTTCATTGACTGAGAGTTAATAAATCCTCAAAACATTGCTCTACAGACAACATGGGTTCAGATGTTTTGCGAATGTAATATAGAATTTCACTAAAAACCAAAGTCTTATAATCCTGTTGGTTCTTGGTACAAGAAGACAACTCAGATACAGATATTGCCTAATCCATACAATGAATGAAGCATCCCTATGAATTCTTGTACACGTTATTTATGTTAATATTTACGCGGAGTTTGAATTAAAGAAAAACTGTGTTATGTTTGAAAGCATTTTATATGCATTATGCGTGAGCATTGATATATGTTAAATACACGAACAGAGTGATGCCAACTGTTATTTGCTACCATATTCAATTAATGCCAACTCCTATGTGGCATTGTGTTCGATCGAAATGTTCAAGGTTTGAAGTAAACTCTAGCAAGGCTTTCAAGATATTGTCCACAAATGCTGATTCTTAATTAAATTACATAAACATTCAATGTTAAAACGAGCAAGAGTAGATGGGTCTTAAATGTTTAAACTATTCTTAACGAAAGGACTCTTATTTTTTTTTGCACGTCCCTAACAACGTTGCAAAACCAGACACGTCTAATTAGGACTTTTTATTACATCTAGTAATTAGAAATTCGCATTGCGAAATATTTATATATACATTTATTAATTGACGTTTACTTTTCTGTTAAATAGCATTCATATTACTAATATCTGTTACTTGCCTTCTATTGTCATTAATTTAGTCTTGTAAACGATCATTTGGGATTAATAGTAATTTATATGAGCGATTCAATTCTGAAGCACACTATTCATAATTAATTTGGCTGTAATAACAATGTAGGCTCGTAACAAACAAAGGTATACTTCAAATACAAAATATAATGTCTAAAACAATATATTTGTTAGGATATTCCTTTTCAAATTCAATCTTTTTTAAAAAGATAATGATACAAATAGTATGGAACCTACACATCCAAAATAAGTTTTGTCTTCATTTTAACATTAGTTCTATATACCTTTTATTATATAGGCTCCTTGACCCAGTTACCGGTGGTCTTAATATAAATCGATTACAAAAAGTAATTGAATTAGATTGCAACTGCTTACCTGCACTTTATTTGTAGATTATCAATCAATAATCATCGTTCATGATCCAAATATTGAAGAAAACGGCAATAAATGCATGTAAAACGGCTCCATTTACACGTCTGCAGAAGTGAAATTGAGTACGTGTACGAGTAACCGGTGCATTTATAAAAATCGCCCTGGGAGCTTGATCTTTTGTAAACACTGTCTGGAAAGGGTAACTGTCTGTTTATAAATGTTTAAAATCGTTATTATGAACTGTTGCTATTTACAACAAAATAATAAGTTTGTGTTATTCCTCTGAAGATATAGAAATTATTTGGCACTAATTTTTTGTTAGAAAATTATTATTGATCAATTTATCAACTTCAACAAATCCAACTAAAAATGTCATGAACATTCCCCAAACCTATAATATCAGCTATGTCTCCTGGCCCCAAAACCTATATAATCCGCTTAATCACCTGGCCCCCAACCTATAATATCAGCTATGTCTCCTGGCCCCAAAACCTGTATAATCAGCTCTATCACCTGACCCCCAAACCTATAATATCAGCTATGTCTCCTGGCCCCAAAACCTGTATAATCAGCTACATCACCTGACCCCCAAACCTATAATATCAGATATGTCTCCTGGCCCCAAAACATGTATAATCAGCTATATCACCTGGCCCCCAAACCTATAATATCAGCTATGTCTCCTGGCCCCAAAACCTGTATAATCAGCTATGTCTCAATCAGCACACATTTTATAGACTTGTTTTGTCCTTATCAGATGTAAATGAACACACATTTTTAAGACTTGTTTTGTCTTTATCAAATGTAAATGAACACACATTTTTATAGACTTGTTTTGTCTTTATCAGATGTAAATGAACACACATGTTATAGACTTGTTTTGTCTTTATCAGTCACATTCATGAAGTTGATAAATTTAGATTGTTGTTTCTGGGTCACAATGGGGACACAGAAAAGCAGACTCACGCCTTACAACTCTTATTTTTGTACAGTTTTTGAGATGAGTCCAATGAGAGCCTTTATCACACATTCCCCATTGTGCAAACTCCACAACAAAAGCCAGGTTTACAGCAGGTGGCATTCTCTTGTCACAAATGCAGCAAAGTTCCTCATCATCATCTTCATATGTAGATACATCACTTATGCTGGGACTTATAGGTAAGGCGTTCTCTTTTGAACTACTTAGACGTGGAAACGGTTGATTGAAAAGGGATTTCTTTGCTTTGACTTGTTTAGCTGCTATGATTTTTTGCATTTTTAGCAGAAGATAGATTTCCTATTATGGCAGATGGTAAAACATTTCTTTTCTTTGAGGCCACAGCTTTAACAGCCACTATTGTTTTACTTTGAAGGAACTGTTCAGCACATGTTTCAATAGGACTTGTTCCAGTATTTTCAGTTTCTTGCAGAGTTTTTTCACTGGCTGCATAAATTACAGAGGGCATCACTTTCATTTCAGTAATTTCTTTCCGACAAAGGGGGAAAATGCCTGTTTTTCTGAATGCTCTTATTAGATTGTTGGGAGAGAAAGCTTTAAGGTATGCTTTGGAAGATAATTCACCAAAAATATATCTATTTATAGTCCATCCAGGATTTTCTCTCATAAATGTTTGGCATTCATGATTGTAGATCGACTTCATTGGTCCAAAGCAAGCTACATCTAAAGGCTATGACACATGTGAAGTATGCGGTGGCAGAATGTAGAATACAATTTCATGTTCTTTTCCCCAATAAGTTAGCGATAATGAGACATGTGACTTGTATCCATAAAAAATAACTAGGTGATTCTGGCCTTCAGCAGTGTTCACGAACTTGAGGAAATGGTAAGCTAAATATGTTTGGAAGGTAATCGAATAAGACCAGCCAGTCTCGCTCATTTCTCCTCCTGCTCCAGGACATGTGGTGTTCATAAGGTCATCACTACACCTTTTACTTGTGGTTGGAATCGGTTCCCCAAAACCGAGAAGATTAATCGGAGGCCATAATCAGCGATTAATCGATTAATCAGCATTTTAAACAAAATATTTTATCCAGTTTTTTTTGTTGATATTAACATTATATTGCTATATTTGATCAAAAAGAACTTTATCATGACTATTCCTTATGTGTTTTGTGATTTAATAATGAATAAATGCTAAAAAATCTTGATTCGTGTTCGAATTAGTGACAAATCCTGTGGCTGCAATGTTACGTACTTGTTGAAAACGTCGTTAAACCCCAATAACAACAAGTCAACAACAAATCTTGTACAGAGTGAAGAATATTACAGATTGGTAAATAAAAACATATCTTTTAAAAGTAATTTTTATTTCAAAAGAACAACTTTTATGATCATTATCAGAAGAATATGAAAATATCTTCTTAAATTTGGACCTTATGATAATAGTTTCTAGACCACTTAATACAAATTCTTCTCTGACCGACATCTTGAATCAATTGCCTATACACATCCGTATAACGATCGCTGATTGGTTTAAAGGGGTTGTTTTATCCAATAAAAAAGCTCGTTATAGTTGAGCGATAAACAGAAATGGTGTAGTAAAAAAATATCGAATGATCGGTACGGTAAAAAATTCGTCAACTTTTCGTCGACTCGAAATTTTCATCGTCATCGTCACGTCAGCAGCAATTCGTTGAAGACGCGTCGACGATCTGATTAATCAACTCACCACTATCTCTTACCAGGAAATATGTAGTAAGGTTGGATAAAAGAGCCAGCTGCATTTCCACAACCTATTGTGGTAACATTTGTACCTCTTGGAGAGTTGGCTGCTTGTGGAGTATTCCCCTTTTTGCACAATACTCTGGTTGGAAAATGTTCCATCAATATACAGGACTCATTAATGTTCCATATCCTTTCCGGGTGATCCTTGAGTCCGTTTGCAATATAAGTTTTTTCAAGTTCCGTGAAATGTTTGTCCATTGCTTCCTTTGATGTGGCCTTTGCCCTTACCAACGCAAGGCGCTCTGGCTTAGCAAGGTGGATAGCAGGCCACCTTTTTTGAACCCTTCATACCATGACCCCTTGAAAGTTGGATCGTCTCCACTCTTCTTTCCTAGAATGACGGCAAACTCATTTGCCATATCCAAAAAAGCCTGCCTCGAATACACATACCCAATATTCGACATGTACGACAGATGGTTGATTAACAAGTTTTCTTCGTCTCTGGTGAAAACTGGTTAAGGTCCATAACTAGGGACATGGTCAACAGGTTGGATCCCTAAATGCCTGTCCCTTAGGGAACTCTCGGGAACCCCAAACACCCTGGCAGCCTTGTAGATTGACATCCCACTTTCCATTACTTCTTTGTAGGCCAGCATAATCTGGTTAGGATCGTTATTGCGTCTCATCTTCATTTGAACACTTGATGGAAACTATTTTTTTTATTTAAGAAATAGGAAATATGTAAGACCTGAAATAATTTTGAAACAAACTTTCCATTGGACTAATTCCACTGGGTACTTTTAGCTTGACACCTGTATCTACGGACGCTAGCAGACAGACATTCTGCGTTGGATGTTTAGTTTCTAAAAACTACATTCATGGATGTAAGTGTCATGGGTATAGATTGTTTGTTGCAAAAACAGGTACTGAATTAAAAAATCGTAAACTTACCTTGAAAAAGCTCATTGTTACTCAGAAAGTAGACTTTGACACTTGCGGGCAGTTTTGACAGCGCACTGACATAAATTTCCGGTATGCAAATTAAGTGACGTCATCGATATTCGGATATCACGGATTGCACCGGTTACTCATATACACTGGTAAAAGGGTAAGGAAGCAAACGATGTACGGTCATTTAATATTGCAACGTTTTTAATTATTTCCGATTTCGATTTCACTGTCATACGGGTGTCCGTTGCTTTGTCAAAGTGTTATAACAAATATATATTTGACACAATAGTAAACAAAAATTTGAATTATAATTCAATTACAAATTCAACAACATGATTAGGCCATTTACTACCATTTGATGGATAACACTTTTCGTAATGGTGGATTGGACTACCATCTGGTATTATTCAATATCAACACGTGTGATACGCAACAATGCTCATTATCCACAACATGCGTCAGTAGTCTGTTTCATCCCTGATTATGGCACCTGTAAGATACAACGTCATATCAACTCTCATCTGGTTAAATTTAAAAATATGTTCATTGTTATTATAAAATTATTCGTGAAATATCAACGCTGACATGACGAAACCAACACCGGAGTAAGATTGATTTTTGTATGCTTTGTCATTAGCACCGATAATTATATATACAAACTTTAGCACAGAAACATTCTATATTTCATCTAAAAATACGTTTTGTCTTAAACAGGTTTGGGTTCATTTAAAAGAAAATAGTATTTTGTAGAAAAAGACCGATTTGTTATTAAGTTATTAAGCACTGCTAATTGGCTGAAGACCCCATTTATATATCTGCAACATGTCTGAAAGCGACTTTCATTTCTCTCATAGTTAACCGAATTACTCAAAATTTATTGGGGAAGTTTTAATGAATAAAAGATAATTAAAGGTAAGCTAGTGCAGTATAAGTATACACATACTAGCAGAGAAAATACAACCACTGTAATACTGTATGGACAATGCATTGTAATACTGTCTGTATGCGGTTTGTCAGGAAACATAATTATTGTATGAAAATTAATGCAATACATCAACTTTATCTGCTCGCATAGTCCTAAGTATTCGATTTTCAGAACGCAGATGTGTTTTATTGACATTTATTGTTTCTTCCATTTCCATATTTGGATTTTCTTTAGGATCATTTGTCAACATAACAATGACATTGCATAATGTGTACGATAATTCGTGAGTAGATAAGGGGTATTGTTTGTTTGTTATAGTCGTCGAATGTCATTATTAACACATACTGCTGAATTTGCACAAAGTATATTTAAAAAAGTCGGGTACCTGTCAAAACCTTTTAAATCCAGTGTTCATAATAACGTTTAAATAACGTTTAATTTTTATACAGATACGTAGAGAATGGTAATTGTTATCATGTTATATGTGGCATAGAAAAATGTTGCTCTAACCGAGTTGTATGTTATTATTTATTTTAGTATCCGCTTTTTCTAAAAATAGAAGTGATAAGCACAATAAAATTCAAAGTTTGTCTAGTAACAACACGGTAATCGGTCGCTCTTTGTGTATACAGGCTATTTTTAACAATAAAACTGGATTATTCCGGAGATGTATCAAGATTTTTGCGTTTCGTATACGCTCAATGTATCTTATACATGTTTTCTTTAGTTACCAATAGTGTTGCTTAAGCATTTATGTATTGGGCGGTGAGCTCTACACATGCTGAAAAGTACACGCACAAATGTGATATACACACAGAGATGTAATGATTTGATTCTGATATATTTGAATTGTATTTATTTGATTACCGTTATATATTAAGCTTTATATAAATGGATTATTATTAACTGAAACTCTGCAATAATGCCAAACATATAAATATCAGAACAACAAAATGCTGGAAACACAACACAATCTTAAAGTAATGGGACAAACGATGGGAAGATTAAAAGCATCAAGTCTAAGTTTCAAATTTAAACAAATGCTATCAAAACGACCGGCAGTGCAATCCACTGTACAGGTTATTTTTTAACATAAAATTATACTTACAAAGTATATGATAGACCAAACCTCGCAGTTTAAACGTATTAGTAAACAAATCATGCTTTCTTTCCAATCATATCGTTGTTTATATGTATAAAATGTTTGGAACCTATACATATATTGTACTTATATAGGCATCATCATTTAATGATTTGCCTATTTCAAATATTGGCTCTTGAAAAGTAAATACTGTCATGCTTCCCAATGGCCTTTGGATTATTTGAACAATAAAGCAATCATTTTACCGAACGTTGGGTGGTTAAATACTAAAAAGCCAATTAAATGTGAAGCTTTTGTCTTCAGCTAAATAAAATACGTATACATTTGTATGAAATATGTCATCCTTTCGGTCATGTAGACTACATGAAAAATAATTTAATTCAAGCACATCAACAACATAATTGATGTGTTATCTGATCATAAGTGATTATGTGCTTTAACGTGGTTTAACAAAAGTAAATTTAAAACAAAAGATCGTTCTATTTGGTTCGTATATCAATGTTGTTGTAATAGGGCCAACGATTTCGACATAAGGTCAATGTAATGCGACGTTCACCCTAACGAACAAAGGCAATTCATTGTAACGCTTATTTGTTTAACGAAAACATATGACAATTCAGTATGGTCAATTGTTGTCATCCTGCAATAGCAAATACACGGTATACATTTTTGTATATAAATTACAAATGGCAGTATAATATAGTATTATAAAAAGAAATATTCTAGCAGTAGTAGTATCATAGCATTAGTATCATTTTTACTTTTATTATCATTATTATTATTATTATTATTATTATTATTATTATTATTATTATTATTATTATTATTATTATTATGATGATGATGATGATGATGATGATGCTGGTGTTGATGATGATGATGATGATGATGATGATGATGATGATGATGATGATGATGATGATGATATTATTTTATATTTTTTTCTCACATAGAGACATGTTTATTTAAATAAATTCGATTAAAGTAGTCAATTTCAATCTGCTCTGAAAGAGAAATATTCGGAGAAGTGATGAATTAGCCTCTGTTCTCTTCAAGCGGCCAATTAGTTTTTCAAAATCAGTGGGTTGGGCTGTCAATCATGTCGCAGGAACGCGGCGTTTCTTTGGACCTCGAAATTAACTGCATCGGATAGGATTGCGAAGGCTGTATCCGCCTTGGAACCCGGGGATTTGCGCCGACAAACACAGAGTTGGAATAAGCATGGCAATGTCTTTCTGACATAAAGCAGAACTTTATGTGTATTTGTTCATAGTAGTTATCAATTAATTAATTAAAAGAGATTTCAATTGATCAGGGCTGCTTATGTGGATTTGACACTATGTAAATCATGTTGAAAGAAAACAGCGTTTCTTTGTACTTCGGCATTAACTAAATCGTTCAGAAATTTATATATATGGAATAATTATTGCAAAGTATTGGTCATGGTATAGTGCTTATGGAATGGTTCGAAAATGACCAGGATAAAATTTCTTTTGAAAATAAACTTTTGATTCAAAATTATTCAAAACCAAACATTCAATGATAGTTGTCATCAAAATATTTACCTTTGAATAGTAATTACTGGCAACGCGTTCAATGCTCTTAATCGTTCCTCATTAAAAACATGTTTTCAATTATTTATAAGCGCTTAATTAATAACTGAAGAACTGAAAAACCTGCCATTGGTTTGAAAGCCTTGCCATATATCCAATATTTCATCTCATTATCCATATCCGACTGCATTTTTGTTCTTTCAGGCGCGTAATTGGTCTTTTATATACATCATATTAAAACCGGAAACACGGGGAAGTAAATTGGGAAAATTAATTAACAAGGGCTGCACATACATGCAATCTTCTGTAAGATTCGTATCAAACGGTGAATGGAACGAACCGAGAAAAAACAACCGTTATAAAGAAAGAATAGACTATGCTTTGCTTTTTGTTAAGTGTACAATTTGGCAGGAAACATTTTGAGTGTATACAAATTAATGCAATACAACTTCTGTATCCGCAATTCGTTTATTTTTGAAAATTATTCAAACTAAAATTATTTCAAAGAGTGAATATAATCTGGATAAGAGATTACTTTTTAAGTTTTAGTTTTGGTGAAAATGGGTCCTTTAAAAATCGTTTATGAAACAATGGATGATACACAGAATAAAAATATTCGGAACAATATAAGAACTAAAAAAAAAACTCACTTCGGACCCAATAACACATGTGTGACCGGCCAGGTAGCCCAAACTGAATATGGACCTCAGTGTTCGGTTTGATCACAGTTATGGCCCTCAGTTGGTTTACTATTCCTTAATTAGCTCGCAGATTTGGCTGCTGATGCGCACTTAAGTTGACCAATATTGAACAATATTCTGGAGCATGATATATTAATGTATTCTACCAATTACATACCTATTTGTGTGCACTAATCATTGCGCACCTTAATATTATTAATAATTATTAAACATACGAATTCATTCCGCACGGCAAATTGTACGCACGAACCAAACTGCATTATATAAACAGTGTACATTATTAAACACACAACAGACGGTGTGGGCTTTACAGTATGCATTAAAGTTTACGATATACTCACATTATATATTCATATTTATATTAGCCTCTTGAATGATTTTCGAATTTTTCGGAGTGTCTTCAGATTGTAGTTAAATTTGGTATTCAATTATCGTGCAAATAATTTGTAGACTCGTACAAGCTCACACCAACGCTTTTTATCCGTACATCGAATCTAAGGACCAATGGCTTACGTTAGGTGTATTACCATGACATGTTCATAACACCAAATTTCGTCATATTATTTAACAGCAATTCCGGAGTTCAATATTATACATATATGTGTTTGAAATAACACAAGCAAAACACAAATAGTGGTGAACGAAATAATCAATATTATTATAAATATTTAAATACAATCATATTTTTTATACTTGCAAAAATTATTAATATACTCAAACTTGCATTTACGAATTAATTGGTTGTTAAATATTGCTTCAGTGCCAATTAAATATTAGTTTATATACAATCATGTGTACCGATTCATTACAGTTACAGAAAAATCACCGTTATATATTGCAACTGCACATCAATCCTATTTTCATAATTCTAGATATAAACGTACTTTGGTTGTTTACACAAGTAAATTGGACAATGTTTCAGTGTAAAAGTTCATTTGGTTACATCTATCAAAATATGTCCGCTGCTGATCATTCAAACGTCGTGTTTTACATGTTTGTATAAATGTGTAACCTGAACGCTAATTCACATCAAACCGGGTATGAAACAATAGTATAATATATCAAATCTATAACTACGATAGAAAATTATTTATTTATGTCCCAGTTTCAATTCAATTACAACTGCATCATGTTTGACACAGACAATGATTGGACCATGTGTGCGTTTTAAAGCGCCGTCCATCACAAGGAACAAAGGCAATTTATTGCAACGCAAATTTGTTAAACGCTAAATGATGGCTATTGGATCAGTTTTAGCCAGTGTACAATGACCACTACAAGACCTTTGTCTTGGTCATAGTTCATTTATAAATTCTAGTTAGTGTCAGACACACCATCTGTTTGTAGCTGCAAGTAATATTATCATAATCAAATAATTATTAAAAATAATTAATCATCATTTATTCGGCGTAGACGTATGGGTTCTGTCTATAATTAACGAATAAAATCGGCGATGCTACAATGAAAGAAAAAGACAACTATCGACTCTAAAGGTAATCGCATTTTAATTTTAAACACATACATGTTGTTACAAAATTATTAAGTATAACACCACGTATTCGTATATTTAATATTTATCGACAACTGAGACATCGAATTACTCGTTATGGACATGGTCGTTAAAGCAGGAAATATGAAATAATGTACAAATATCGTGTCGTTTTTATTTACAGAATCATAAGGAAACAAGACGATTTTAATTAAAATAAACTTATTTAATATTATTCTTATATGCAAACTATACGAAATAACGTATCAGTGTTTGTATGCGGTGGGTCAAAGGAACGGCAATCAGATGGACTTTAACCTATATACAGAAAAATCGGATCAGCTTGGCTATATTCCCTGTTAACAATGACGGAAACACACGCAGTGTAACGATCTTTAATTATGCGCATTCAGATGCCATGCGGCTGTACAAAGAGAACAACGTTTGTTTTTTTTTATTTATTTGAATCTATACGTTATTTTATCGAATATACACACACACACACACATATATATATACAGATANAAAAGCATCAATGTAATATTGATTCAAAAGTGCCTGTGCTCCTTATGAATAATTAAATGGTTAAATTATTGTGAAATGATTGATAAATTAAGTTTGTGTTTAGCAGCAGTTTTCTCAATAGATGGTTGGCATCCTACATGCAAAGGTGAGAAAAAAAATACCATAAACACTAAAAACTTCTCACACACACACTACTTACTGAAATTTACTCAAATAACGATTTTAAAGATATGAAAACCCAACTTCCACAATTATCAATTTTGTCAACGTCGTATGAGAACTAGATGATGCTCTAGTGCATGGCTATTTGTAATACTAATTGTATAATATCTTTATGACGATGAATTGCAGAACAGATACTCGCATTGAACATACTGACGTTTAAAATTAACAAACTTGATATAACCGTCTTACTTATGTTAATAACTTCTATAAATGGATTGCATTGAACTTGAGGCAAATATATATTTCAAATTTTCATTACATGTAAAATGAATTAATGTTATGCAACGATATGAAAAGCTAATTCGAAGGATAACGTTGGATTCACCCATCTGGTATGAACGCGTGCTGTATTAAGCAACTTACATTGTCCACGTCATGGTTTCGTTGCCTGATGGATCGCGTAGTAAATATTTGTTTATACCAGTACTCGTGATAAATTTAAATTATTGTATATACAATGCTTACGATATTAGAGATAAATAATATTATGGATATTCATCCAAACTATGTTATTTTGGCATTTTTCATCTTGCATTACGACTTCTTCACGCGATGCTTTACGATGATCTGAAATGTTATAATATATCATTTGTTCATAACTACTTTCTATTGACTCGGATTCAAACGTTCTATATAATTAACTAGCCATTGTGAAAAACCAATTAAAGTATTACGTAGCATACACATGGAGCATTATTTGTATATGTTACCGATTATGAAATATTTCAAAATCATTAAATGAAAACAATGGAAAAGCACTAATATTATTATTTAAAACAGATTATAGACAGCGAATACTTTTAAATTTTATCGCACAAAAATCTGTTGGTTGGAAAACGGTATGGGTCTACTTCCAATTAAATACTATTTAATTGATTGAATTAACCAGAGTTTACAGCTTAAGCATGTAATTGCATTTGATAAATATTTACTTTTTAATGGTAAACAATGGAATCGTGATCAATGACCTTGTTTGTTCCTCATTTACAGAAAGAGGCATACTGTTTCAGTTGTAAAGCATCGCTAATTGGCTGGAGAAACAGATACTGTATCTGCAACTTGTATGAAAGCAAATGGTAATATCTCCCATACGTCTTCCTATCACCCAAATCAGGCTGCAAGTTTACTGGAATCGCATAATTGGTCTGCTTATTAACGCGAAATTTACACAAGTTAATTGGGGATGGTTTCATGCATAAAAATGTTGCTTGAATTGCACGTTCCTTTACGATTCGTATCGAACAGTGATAAACACGATCCGAGAGAGTACTTCCGTAATTACGACTGTTCTGGCAATACATTGTTTATTCATAGAATTCCGACCTTGTCATTTTCAGACGGTCGGCTTCAGCCGAGCGGATTTTATAACCAACAATCTGCAATGTGCATTCGTCCTTGCACTAAGCACTCTCATGCGAGATATAATACAAATAGTCTATATAACCGCGCTGTAATTAATATCTTACAAATGGTGATTATTTCACTGAAATTGTTGTTCATTTTGAGCCAGCAGCGTCACGATATATGGGTTAAACTTGCCTGCTTTAGTGCATCTAGTTCATTAAAGAAGCTAGGCAGGAAACATCTTGAGTGTATGAAATTTTGTGCGATACATTAATTTAATATGTTCAATATGGACAACGAATATATGATTTAATATTATGATTAAAAGAGCGCAAGCGATAGAAATTGACAGCTATTATATCGTTCAGGGTTTTAATATGAAGCAAAACGTAAGCGCATCAATTGCTAAAATAATACTGACCTAGCCTAGTGTATCTATGATAATAAGTGAGAAAATATGGGCTTTGTTTGTCTAATGTATTTAAGAAATTCTGTTCATTAATAAATTATGGATGTATTGCACATATTTACATATGTTATCAAATATAGTCAGACAATTAGCAAAGATATATTCTTCAATTGTTGATAGATGCGTAAACACGTGTATTTTAATACGGACACACACATATATATATATATCATATGGTTACTTTTGATAGCTTTTGAAGGTAGACAAGTCGAATATGGCGTAGAAAAAAAGGCGAAGCTTTCCGATGCTTTTGTTACGACAGTTTAATAGTCTTTTGTTTATACAATAGACACTTGTCAATGAGAATATAGCAGCACAAACATGTTATGATTACAACAATCGAGTGGACAAGGGACAAGTACATTGTATACAAATAGAGTACAATTTCATATACAAACAAAACATAACCGAGAGGTCTATTCTTGTCAATATAATAAATCTACATAAAGGTTATGTACGAGTGTGTTCACACATTCTCACTACTACTACTACTTCTACTACTTCTACTTCTACTACTACTACTACTAAATAAATTAATTATGTTAATTTGAATGTTTACTATCAAATATGTATATATAACCCACTAGTCATTAAAAAACTAACTGCATCGATGCAGAATGTGATTGTTGTTATCATTCGTTTATTAAATATTGCCGTGAATCGCAACGTAACTCAAACATGTAAAGGTATGTTAGCACACAAGTGTGTAGGGGATATTTGCAACATTTAAAACGATACGTTATGTGTGAAACACACTTTATATTATGTAATTGGTGTATTTATAGCAAAACGAATCTAGTTCAACTTTCTGCAAAACACAAGAATACCGTATAGCACTAGTTTACTAAGTACCAGATTGTTTCTGTTATTATTGCGCTTTGTGTAACTTTCCGACGATCATAACACTTGTGGGTGCTAATTGACGCATATTGCAAGACTAAATGTTTCTTCACACGCAAGATGGCGTGGCTGATGATGATGAATCCCGCTATCAATATATCGTCAAACGGTTATGGGCTTTTTGATGGATTTGATATTGTATTGATTTTTGTTGTTGAGGAGGGGGTTAGTTATTGAGACTTTTATCTTTAGGTAGAAGTTTTAGTATTTTTTTACTCTGTAATGTATTATTATTTTTAGTATCAGTAACAGACCTAAGAGGAGGAACTGTGCTTGTCGTCGACAGCGTTACTTCAGCTGTTATATAGTTATATTACCAAACTTAAAACAGCGATAGGTAGGCCGTTCATGCCTACGAATGTACATGATATCTTTGTTTAACGGAAATAAGCAAAGTATGCAAAGAACGCGTAATAAACTTCGTTATGTTTCATGGGCAATACAACAAGTCAAATATAATGACATATATATAGTTTTTGTCCGCAATTAATACACATTATTTAAGACATATTTCATAATAGGGGGAAACCTATATTTGAATCCAAATTATATGGCAATACATAATTTTTGGACTTAAATTACAGAACTATCGTAATTTGAAACTGGACGATAATTTCGCGTGCTGAAATCAGTTCTGAGGGTAGTACTCCGTGATTATGATTGTTAGTGATGCACACCCAGTTCGCCAAAAACCGAACGGAGAAACAATAGCCCAGCGGCTTATACCAAAGTCCACGCGGTTAAAACGCCAACTTGACCAACTTAAAACATGTTCAAAACAGCTCTCAGTTTTCAGTTAAGCTTTTGTCTAGAATGGTTATTTGTTATTTTATGATTGCATGTCAAATATTGTGGATAACTACGAAAGTATAAGATGATACTTATCATAAGGATAATAGAATGAATAATTATCAGATTGCACGTTTTAACATCTTTAAAACTCCAACTTCAAACTAGTGATGTTAAATGATTGCCGATAGTTTTCATTAATTTATCTATGCAACTATGACTTTAAAAGCTTGATATTGTTTAAATCAAATCGTCTTCTCCTCTTATTCGTTTCCCTAACAGTCTTAAAAATATATTTTAAAAGAAACATAGCGCTAAGTAAACATGTCATTGGTGTATAGATTTCAGACCGATACATTGAAAAGTTATGTATTGTACTGTCGATTTCGGACTGACAGCCGATCGGTATAGAAATACTTAATAATATTACGTAAACAAATATAAGAATGTGTAGCTTGACTTAAATAATTGTGAACATTCTTCTTGTAAACAAGAGTTTTGACGCATATAAACAGTTCCCTGCCTGTTTAATATTGTCGGAGTAAGAACATAATCTACATATGTTTTATTAACCTAGCTTGGGTATTTTTTAGTTATGATAGGATGCTTATTTTAATTGTCAATTATTTCTGTAACTATATCAATCACAAGTTTGGTCTGACGAAAACACTAATCAAATATCTTGTTTATTCACTATATGGCTCTCTTTCAGCTAATGCTATTCTGAAACGATCTTTATGCACATGCATTAAGTCCGGTTTTCCCAGACCCCAAATCTAATACAAAATCTGTACCAATAAACAGCCAGGATGGTGATGGTTTTGACCTGTCAATCATGTCGCAGGAACGCGGCGTTTCGTTGGACCTCGAAATTAATTGCATCGGATAGAATTGCGAAAGCCAGTATCCGACTCGCCCCCAGGCGACCAGATGCCGACAATCACGGATTTGTAATAAGCATCGCGATGTGTATAAGTCATGAAAGCAAACTATTGGCTATCTGGACGTTATCTTTAATAGATTGAGTTTTTTTTATTAATCGCTGTTGTTGTTAATGCGTCAATAAACAACGATATATTGCGCTGATGCATGTGAAATTAACACCACGAAAGTGATATGCCGAGTTATTTAATAGACATGCACCAAAACGACCAAGTGTTGTTTATTGAGCGATAAATAATGGTAGTGCAAGGTTGATTGCGATTCTTACATGACTTGATAAATATTGATGCAATTAAACTGATAACTATTTTTCGCTATAGTGTACCTAGGTTCATGACAATCTTCTGCACTGTTGACGAGTCAAGTAGGTTAAAAACGTGTTTCTTTTTCAATATAAAGATGAGCGATCATCATGTGCAAATGGCAAATAAAACAGCGTTTTGGTAAATTGCTTTTGCAATACATATTGTGTTATATAAAAAATTAACTACTCACCAACAAATACTAAATTAAATATATGTATACATTCAGATAACAATAAACCATTATCATGATCATCATCCCTTGACCGGACTGGTCGTTGGGGGAATTGCGGGACGACGACACAGAGATCCTCCGCCAGTAAGGTCTGTTGTGGGGTGCTGTGTGTAGCTCATCGATGGGGTGGGACTACCACTCTTT
Source organism: Dreissena rostriformis (assembly GCA_007657795.1). NCBI lineage: Eukaryota > Metazoa > Mollusca > Bivalvia > Myida > Dreissenidae > Dreissena > Dreissena rostriformis. Next base: position 106,139 of record VMBQ01001525.1, read on the forward strand.
CATATTGACTCCAGATTTCGTATGACGGCCTTGACGCTGATCCCCCTATTGTGTGTCATGAAGCACAGCCTTGCACAGTGAGTCGTGTCTGGTGTCGTCTCCAAACACTAACATTAGATGAATCTCATATTGAGAGGTGTTCGGTTATTATTAAGAACAGTATCATAATTCCCAATCTTGAAACAGCATTTCTATGAGTTTGTTTTGCACGCGACATAATTCATTCAAGAAGGCATTCTTTGATCATTATCAATTTGACACAGCCTCGAATGAATAGATTTGTCTTGCTTTGGTCAATTGTTTTTCCACCCTTATATCCATAAAGTTATTCCAAATACATACATGAACATGTAAAATAATTGACCCATGTAAGACGCGGCCATTAATTATACTATGGATGGATCATAAGAATGTTCGAATTATGAGCCCCTACTATGCATGGATTATAAGTATGTTCGAATTATGAGCTCCCCAACGAATGGGCGAATCATATACTCGTAACTTCGTCCGTTTTTCGGTATTTTTTTATTTTATAGATTTAAATTTGAATGGTTCTAAAACGAAAATCATCGATCATCGTTTCCGTCGTACTAGATGTTCGTCCATCACACTTTCTGTTTCCGCGCCGAATCTCATACACTAATGATCTGAATTTGATGTAAATTGCTATGGATCATCCGTCTTGGAGGGACATGCACATTCTTATCATGTCGTTCCGTTCGAATGATTTTTCAGGGAGTTACACGTACACTTTTCACTGCACGAATAATAATCCGATTTTGTTGAAAGTGTACATGCACTTTCCTTTTAGAGTTGACATGCGCGTGTTCTTAGTTCGTTCTGCTCCGTTGATTTTACAACAGGGAGTTATTGCCCTTTGAATAATACTTCTTGTGTTTTGATCCCGAATTTATAACACAGTATATGTCGCATGCTATCGGGTAGACATGCGTTTATGTTCAGGTTGTTTCGCTCCAATACATTTTCAAGGAGCTATTGCCCTTTGATTAATTATAAGACGTGTACTAATGAATTTTACGATCCTGTGTCAGATCACAATAACTTACCATCTGCATTGGAGGAAACTTTATATGTAGTATTTTACATTGAGGACATGCACATATTGTCATGTCGTTCCGCTCCAGTGAGTTTTCGGGGAGTAATTGTCATTTGAATAATAATTTGTTTCCACACAATTAACTTACACATAGAAAAAAACGAATCATTGGGGAGCATCAATCAGTTTCACTGATATTCTTGTTTTTTTGTGTGACTATACATGACCAACCATCTGTTGGCATATCGCCACGCGCGGTGCTTAATGACACTAATTATACACTCCAAATACTGATGGTGTCTTATTAAAGGTTGACGGACTTGACAAGAACGTAACATTTAGCATCCAAAGTCATAGGGATTTCGTAAACGTGATAACAACATGTCAGATGTTAAATATAGTTAATTTAGCAACACAAAGTGGTGTTCCTATTTTTTTTATGCTAACATGAAACATCATATTAATAATTAATCTGCATTAATAATTTGAAGAGATGTACGCGTTGTTTATTGTTCTTCAGTAGATAATTGCTCGAACAGTTATCACTGGTATCGTGTTTCATGGTCAAGGACGTACATCATTAAAAAGAAGAGTTAAGCTTGTGAAAGGTTTGGCCACGCAAAATTGTTAAATAGACAATCAATTTATACTCAACTTTTCTTCCCGAAAAGTGTCTCCCACATTTCAAATAATCATCAAAATCATTCCTACTTCAGCAGTATAATAAGTCTGTTTTCTACACCGTTCATACACACGTCACTTGTGAAATTTGACTAGATACGTAGTGTACAAATGACTACAACCGGAGATAGTAGACCCGTAATTAAGACTTCAAGGACAAGTCTTTTTTAAACCGACGACTACATTTTCGTATGTATGTAGTGTCTCAGAAAATATATAGGCCCTTAAATTTATGTAAACGCGTGCAATACGTCAACTTTATCTGCTAGTTATTAACTTATGATTCGCTTTGAAGAACGCAGCCGGGTGACGTTGATAGCTATTGTATCGTTCAGGTTTTCTCTCGGGCTATTGGAAGCAAAATTTGTTGGCACCAGTTGACATAATTATACTTAATTTGCATATTTGTACAATACTACTAAATGGGATAAAACGAAATTTTTCTATGTTGCATAAGGATCTTACACTTATTTTAATATACAAGAGTTTGTATACAGTTCAATAACCCAAATAATTTCTGACATCTGTCTCCTGAAAAATCCTTTTTTTGTAAACACTTAAAATACCACGAGTTTTGTATTAATGTATATCACGTATATTTACGTAAGACGTATATAAATACATATTATTGGAAGAATACAAACATGATCAAGTTTATTGACCTCTGAATTGTACGAAATCTATAAAAAAAATAATTGTAAAACACACATTACAGAAACGCTTGCAACCCCCAAAACAGTTAAGCGACGTACATGTATATACACATTATATTTAGTTTATGTAAATATTTATTCTTTTACTTTAATTGTTATTGCACAGGAGACACAATTGCGTTTTATATATTTTGGAAATCTGTTTTAATACGAAACGAAACATCATCTGTAAAAGAGAAAGTCGTTTGAACGTTTGTTTCCCAACACTGTCAAGAAATGCGTTTGTGTCATTCCAACAACGGAATTGCGATCAGATTTGTATTAACCTCTTCATTGACCCACCGGAAGTACAGATCAATGAATACGAATTATAACTTCATTGAAAGTGACACATCCGACATCGTTTTTCTTATCAGAGTATGGCCACGATTATGCCTGATTTTGTATACCTCCAGTTTTAAAACAAAAAGCCGTAGTACTAATATTGTACGAATTCAAACAGTTATTTTCTTTAAAAAAAGTTGCAATTGATCGTTTTTATAATAGTATGTTTGAATGATTTGATTTTGCATTGAAAACTTGTATTTATGCAAGTGTTTGTTGTATTTTTTATAGCAGATGTAATTTTATTTTATGTATTATAAACATTAATTTTTGCATTACTTTTGATAAGAAATTACACGAAGGAGTAGGAAAAATAATAATTCACTTCTTCATTAAATATATAATGTTGTTAGGCCTGTCAATCATGTTGCAGGAACGCGGCGAAACTTTGGACCTCGAAATTAACTGCGACGGATATGTATGCGAAAGGCAATGTCCAGCATGGAGAGTAAGTTGGTTCCTTATCATTATTGGTTATGAAGAACAAACACTGTTCCTTTCTGGTTGTCGTATTTATTTCAGCTTATGATTTAAAGCACTACGCAGGCGTTAGGCCGAGATGTTGGAACGACATTCATCAAACAAATAGTTGTTTATTGGCAGATTGAAAACGATACTGAAAAATCGGTTTCGATGCTTAAACCGAGTATAAACGATTTTAATGTCAACTATTTATTTTCTGAATCTAAAACAACATATGAATATTAACGAGGAATGTTAAAATAAATAATAATTTACCAATCGTTTGTATTGTACTATGTATCAAATTTTCACTTCATTAAAATTCATACGATCAAGTAATTCCGATACCAACACATGTTCTAGTATTTGTTACGGAGTCAAATTAATTTTCAATGTGTCGTATTAACACAATGGTGCTACATCGTATACCGGGTATCTCCGGAATCCTTCGCAAGATAGATCTCGTGTCTAATAAGAGCCATCTTAAATTGAGACACCCAACGCGTGATCCCTCTCTTGTGATGAGGGAACGCGCCAACCTTTCTGTCCAAATTTTGATGAAAAGAGCACGTTCAAAGTTCATATTATATTTATTTCAACGTATAATCCAATCTCTTTTTCAAATATTATTACACCACATTATAATCAACCTTTGAAAATAAATTTACGATGTTTACAAAAATTATCGAAAACGAAAGTGAAACTGGATTCATAACATTTAACGATGTCAACAATATTTATTCCTTTTGAAGAAGTGAATCGCGCAAAACACAATGGAGTGTGTATGGAATATATCCCATCATTGTCGATTGTAGTAATAGTTAAAAAGACCCGAGATAACAGGTACTATCTACAAATTGTTTTCATCAAATTAATGACTCCAATTCTTTTATTGATCTTTTTATTAATAATATATTTTAAATTTTAACCGTTTGTCATATCTTGAATACTATATAAATTGATAGAAAATCTATTAGAATGATAAATTGTGTAATTATTTTAGTATTGTATGAAGTGATTTAACAGAAAATGTCATATTGTGTTCTTTAACTGTAACAATAATGAAAACTATATATTGAACTGTATGGGTAGTTATATGTTGAAGTAATATAAATAACAAAATGCATGATTTCCACCTGCAAGTAAACCGAATAAGGCCTTAGGCTCATACATTGTCATAGATTTAGGTAGCAGTTCACTTAAATAAATAAATAAATAAAAAAAAAATGNCTAGGACAAGCTCTAAGTGGCGGGCGGCAGTGTTGATCAGACACTACTCATTAGTGGATGGCTTCCAGCTACTGGCGTAGAAATCCTCTTGTAGTGACATTTTATAATAATCTCTTGAAATGTGATACTTAGATGACATTTGCAACATTAATGTAAGGTTTAGTGTGTGCTCATGTTATTTTCATTACAATATTTTATTTAAATGAATCATGTATTCTGCTTGGTAATAAAATAGTGTATGTGTCACTTGTTTTGTTGTATGATTATTACCCGTACAAATCAAAGAAAATATCAAGAGCAAATTAGCAGGGTGCTGCATCCTTCTGCTTTTAAATTTCATCTTGCTATCCCTCTGGACTGGCCCACTATCTATTAGAAATTCAATTGAATCACAAGCTCAGACTAGAATCACATTATCAAGTAATGCTTTAGTGCAATTTCTTTTAGGAAAATTTCTACATTTTATGTCATGGTGCGGTGCACTGTTTTTTTTTAATTCCAAACAAATCATGTAAACATTTTAACAGATATTTATAAAAAACACAAACACAAACTGAATAGATTTAGTTGATTACTGTATACAGCTAAGAAGTGAAAAAGAGCAATTAAGTTAGGAAAGTAAATGCCAAGTCACATATAAACACATATCTATGCTAAGACTAATACAAACAATATTGTTGTTTATATACTTAAATGGATACTTGACACAATGACATTTTCTTCTATTTATACTTCCAAGAAATAGTTGTCGATGTTAGTTTTTAAACAACATACCATACTTACAAGATACGATATAATGCCTTTTAATTACGTCCAAGACTGGCCCCGAGAGAAATCATTTGGACTGCGACGAGTTTGGAAGGTTTCGACAATTGGCAGTAAACGACACTTTTCGGAAGGTGTCGACAATTGGCAGTAAACGACACTTTTCTCGTCGTTTACATAGTAGTGTATTGTAATCGAACACATGTTTATACGTTCATCTTGTATTTCTGCTACTGGTGGTATATATTTGATATATCTCATATCATGACTTTGCTAATGGAAGTGATTGGTTCGTGGAAATCATATGAGTACTAGACATCGTTAGCATTTTTACATTAAGAATAACATTTCGGATGCGTTCTTTGTACTGGTGCTGCATTATACAGCCTTATGAATGGACTGCATGAATCCAACCTGAAACTCGCATGAAATATAGATAAAAAATCCAACTCAAGACAAATTATCAGGAGAGAAATTATTGTCCTATCGTCTTTTATTTAAGGAAAATAACCAATTGCCAAGACACTCGCGCGCGCCTCCAAAACGGTACTGAAGAACAATACAAGGGCCTATATGTGTGTATAGGTCTCTGAACAATAAAAGGAAGCGAAGCGATTTAATCTCATATATTTGAAGATTTAAATTGTTTCTGATACCGATATGATCATCACATTAAAGTTCGCATTTGTTTAATACATATTTAAGCAGTTATTTGGTGATTAATAGAAACAAGATTCTTGTGCATTTTTTAAGAGTCATAAAACTCGGCACGAATTAGGCCTTGATTGTCATTTTACATGTTATCAGAAGGTGACGCATGGTATCTTATCTTAATAACGGTATCTACACATGTGCAGACATGTGGTGTCAGAGACATACCAATTAACACTTTTAATCCACCCTTGGGACATCGCCTCCCACCGAGGGAAAGCTTTCGTGCCTCTATCACAGATGCTTTTATTCAAGACCATTACTTTGCTCAGGTCCCTACTTTGCTTAAATTGACAATTCGTAATTAAAGAAGAAAAACATTACTTATTGTGTTCCTGTTTTATTTTTTTTATCGTTAATTCAGACTTTAGTACGAAAATTTAATAAAGTATTTTATAAGTTGCTATTTCAGTTTATTTAAGGCTCCATTTTTCCCGGTTTAACATTTTAATCGTAAATTTAGATTGTATTAAGAAACTTTAACAAATAATTAAATCCGTTTAATTAACGTTATTTAAATAATAATATAAAAATAAAGTTAAAGGCAAAAGCCGATATGTACTTTTTAATAATAAAAAATCTGCCATGCCGTGACATCTTACACAGTTTTGCTAATGAATAACTCTGTTACTTGTTCATTTAAAATTCATTTCCGGCAAGTAATTTTTGTGTTAGTTTGAGAGCGATTTGTAAGATATTAGTTAAACTAAAATATTCAGTTTTAGACTAAACCAGATGCATACATTTTAATCAAAAAAGTTTGCCTCTATCTGAAATCTTACAGAGTTTTGCTATGCATATTTCCGGAATTTTTTTAGTTTAAATCTCAAACTTTATTTGGGCTATAGATTTTTACATTACCATTAAAAAAGATACTCAACTAAGAAATATTAAAAGCAAAATAACAAATGTTAAGACAAACAAAGATATGTACTATTCAATAATAAAAAGTCTGCCTCGGTCTTGAATCTCATAAAGTTTCTTAATGAGTATCTCCGGAACTATATAATTATTTCTCAAGAAATAATAATGTTTTAAACAAAGGCAGAAATCTACTTTCAATAAAATTGTCTATTTTGACCTTAAATCTTTAAAAGTTTCGCTAACTTATATCTCCGGCACTACTCACGCTAAAATCACAAAGTTTACTACAGACTTTATAGACAATCCCAGAATCGATAAATTGACCGCCGCCATATTGGCTGTTACGTCACCCGCTACTGAAAACGGTACTGAAGAATTAGGCATATTACAACGTTATCATAGTGTACACCCGTTTCATTCCAATAAACAGTACTTTATGACTTCGCACAGTAGAATTGAAGACAAGTGAAACATGAAACCAAGTATCGATATGTATCACATCGTTAATCAATATAACTTAAATAAAAAAATACACGATTCATAAAATGTGTGTCTCTGCAACAATATTCAGTGACAACATGTTATGTTTTAGGTCGAGTTGTCATTTTTAAGCATACCTTTCAGTAAAGCCTTTGTATAAAATTCAATTATTACTTTATGGAATAAAATTATTCAAGGATAATTATAAAGGTATAGAAATATCTAAAGTCTGAAGTAAACGTTGTGATTTTAGCGTAAAAAGTGCCGGATATATTAACACAGATCTATCGATATACACAGATTGGAAACTTCCATTCAGACCAATTTTGTTGATAGATCTTTGATATTAGTTAGATAGATTTAAGGTCGAGGTAGACAATTATATTGATATCTGCCTTTGTTTAAGCCTATATTATTTCTTATTAAATGCCGTACTTTCTATACTTTCCGGAGATACTCATTAAGAAACGTTGTAAGATTAAAGACCGAGGACGACTTTTTTTATTGAATAGTACATATCTTTGTTTGTCTAAACAGTTACCATTTCGTTATTAATATTTCCCTTGTAAGTGTCATTTTAAAGGTAATATACAAATCTATAGCCGAAATGAAGTTTGTGATTCTAAAATTGGTCCGTAAATATTTATTAGCGAAACTCTGTAAGATTTCAGGTAGAGATTTTTTTTTAATTAAAATTATGTATCTAGTTTAGTCTAAAACTAAAGTGGTTTTTAGCAATCTTTTATTTAAAAATCGCTCTCAAGCTAATACAAAAATATCTAGCCGGAAATGAATTTTGTGATTTAAATGAACAAGTATCGGAGTTATTCGCTTGCAAAACTGTGTAAGATGTCAGGATATGTCATACTTTTTTTTTGAAAAGGACATATCAGCTTTTGTCTACAACTTTCTTATATTATTATTTAAATAACGTTTTACATGTTGCCTGAAATATTATTAAATTTTCTTAATAACATCTTAATTCACGATTGAAATGTTCAACATGAAAAATAATGAGCCTTAAATAAACTTAAATAGTTCCAATTGTGTTCTCTAGATTTCCTAAACGTATGTCTTTATTAAATTTTCGTAAAACGGTCTAAATTTACGCTTAAAAAATAAAAACACGAAAAAAATAAGTGATTTATTTTTCTTTAATTACGGATTATTAATGACAGCAACATACATCTCTTGAAAAAAACATCAGCGATAAAGGCGCGAACGAATTCGCTAAATGGGAGGCGATGTTCCAAGTGTGGATCCAGTTTACGGTGTTAATGTATACGACACTAAAGTAGCTCGTCGATGAATACGAAAAGGGGATTTTAATGGGCTTGTCTTAGAAATGTCTGTTTGTTGTAGTCTTTTCTCAGACATATTCATGAATATGATATTAACATATTTTTCACATTTGATGAACATTGAGAGCCCAAAATGCCATTTAACATGTTTGGACGGAAGTAGAGAACCATTTGCAATTCAATTCTTCGCGAAATAGTATCAGGATGTCTTACACTTTCAATAAAAAGACCGTTATTTGAAGTCTTCATACGACCTCTGTCGTTCATCGGGACCCTGACTAAGACAAAGCGCCTGATTGCATTGATGGATTTGTTGCAGACGACACACTGCTAGACAGGTTTGATGTGTATTCGTCTGCTGTTTTGACACTTAAATGTTTTTCGAGACTCCAGATTTCGTGGTGGAAAATTTAACTATCTGTCCAACTGTTCTTCATAAGTGTTGGGACTTGACTCAGACCTTTAGCTGCATACTCCAGCTATGTAAGTATGACTTGTATTTACCACTGGTTTCCTTCGATTATAGGGAGTGCACAAAACCACATTCCAAGAACATAGGAAACAATCTGAAGGACTATCAAAATAACACATTGCGCCGTTCAATGCAGCATGAAAAAAAATATATATTATTAAATAAACATTAAAGTTTGACATTATCTATATTCTTATAGTCATTGTGTAGCTTTATATTAAGTGTTCAGGTCGACATAGTCTTTTGTATCTGGTGTCGGTATGCAAGTAGAGATATTTTATCTACGATATATATTATCTGTTTCTTTTCCTTCATGGTATACCCAATAATGGCGTTGCACCTGAACATTTGCGTTGTATTTGATCTGATGTTCTGTAAATAAGCATTCATGTTTTTTGTCACACATTTTAAATATTTATGTTTTATCCCAGATTTTAAATACATCACATGTTGGTTATGTTTGCTAAATGTATTCAGTCTGTTTGCGAGTCATCAATTGGCCAAACGAAGAGTACACATGCATTTTTATCATTTATTAAACAATAATTAAGTGTATATGCATTTTATTTTCATTATTATTATTACATGTGCAAAATAATTCATTAACAACCATATGAAATAGTATGTTACGACAAGACATAAATGAACATAAACATAATGCTTGTAATTTAGAAATACTGAAATACTTCTGAAACGCTATACAAACATTTAAACAAATTGATACAATTGATGCATTTTATCACATTTTGATTGCTACAACAAATGGTAACTAAATGCTAGTGCCAGTCGTTTGCTAATCTGGTTCAGGGCACTTCATGTTACACGTACACCTACCATTAACAAACAGGGTTATTTGTAGAGAAAAATGTATCTTGATTATTTAGATAGATTGTAAAATACAACACAAAACAAGAGTTCCACGGTCTAAGACATATGCCCCCAAAATAGTATTTTGATTTTCATACTTATTGTGACAGTGACCTTGACCTTTGACCTAGTGACCCCAATTTCAATAGGGGTCATCTAAAATCAAAGTTCAATGCACATGTGAAGTATCAAGTCAATCGGTCAATTGGTTGACGAGTTATTGATCGGAAACGATTTTACACTACTTGTGACAGTTACCTTGACCTTTGACCTAGTGAACCCAAGTTCAAAAGGGGTTATCTACTTCCAAGGCCAATTAAGATGTGAATGAACCTTATGTCAAGGTCGTCGGCTGAACAATTTTTCTATTTAAAACGGATTGAACTACTTGTATTTGCAAGTTAAGCAGTTTCAGCTAATCAGCGCCATCGATTTAAAAAAACAATCGACCAATAGAAAAACTGCTTTTTTAGCAATAATTTTAAATATGCAAAGATTTTTGTTGAGTTTATAAGAGTTTATAACGCTTTTGAAGAGTTATACGTTAAGATATTTTTAATTAACTAGATTTTTATTATAGCACCGAACCAACACTGCAAAATCTCCTTATGTATACATAAGTCAGCCCAGTTAAATCGGGCTGACCACATGGCTTTAAACTGCCTTTTACTGCAGAGTTCATATGTTAAGCATAGTGCTCGGCCAATGGTTTTTAACCGAAGTCCCGCGGATAAACAACTCCATTTACGTATGTAGACGTGAAGTATCAAGCCAATCTGTCAATTCTTTGGCAAGTTATTGATCGGAAACAATTTTCCAGCTTATTGTGACAGTGACCTTGACCTTTGACCTAGAGACCCTAATTTCGATAGGGGTCTTCTACTGTCCAAGGCCAATGCACATGTGAGGTTTCAATCCGTTCAAAAGTTATTATCGAAAACGAACTGGTCTACCGATAGACACACAGACCGACCGACCGACCAACCGATCGACCTTCATCCAGCAAATCAATATACCCCCTCTTCTTCGAACGGGGCATAACTATAAAAAATGAACGAAGACAAAAAAATGCAACTTGAAGTCCAATTTTGCAGTCTAAAAAAAATAACTAATTCGACTAACCTTCAGTTCAAGAACAACTATTACAATACCATCCTTTTTAACCATACATACATATTTTTTAATAAACTTTTAATCATTTTTAGTAATCCGAGTAAACACAGTACTATTCGCGAGATATACTCTAGAAAGCATGCTCAGACAATTCGAAATGAAATGTGCTGCAAAATGTAAGAAAATATTTTCGTTTGTTTGCTAAAAAGATTGGTTTAGCATTCAAATCAAAACCTCATCTTACATTCCAACCTATTGGCATATAAACTTGGAAGACACGACGTGGATACGGTTATTTTACAACATATAAAGAAATATATACAGTGATCATGCTTTAAATACATGCAATACTTACACAAACATCGACTTATTTCTTTCGTATTTCCGTAGAGATTTCGATATTTACGATACACACAGTTTCATAATACATGCATTCAGTATATTTACAAATTTTAGTTATGGAAACGGGCGATGCTAATAATCCGGATGTCATTGTACGGAGCGTATGACAAATTTCGCTTATCGCGAAAGACATGGCAGAAAGTCAATATGCGATTTCGGAATACTCACTTTAGATGACCATATATGTCAACTGTGTCGAAGTACGGGACTTGTACGGTACATTTGCGCTGTCATTTTTTGTATATATCGAATAACATAATTTGAATAGCATTTGTTTAAAAAAAATAAAATGTATGAGTAATTGTGATTTCTTATGTTATAAAAAGTATCGTGAACATTCTAATACTTCTTTACCGATATTTATTGTATTCAGTATAGTTTTGTGAGATATTACATTCTTTACTTTGGAAAATTTGTAAGGTTTAATTTGCAATAATTTACATATGTTTGTAGAGTAAATGTCCATCGATAAAGAAAACATTGATAGAAGAACCGTTAACAAAAAAGTATTATTATATCCATGTATGTACCATATTAAGAGTTTTCCAGACATACAAGAAAATTATCTTGCGTAAATGAGTTTAGAGTTTCCTGAAGGAATTCGGTACATACGCGACACATATGCTTGCATAAACTGATTCACTATACCGTCGAATTAATTTAAATCAGTGATAGAAAACAACATCGAAACGACAGAAAACGCGCAGTAAACCCGTTAACGGAAGCCCTACACTGGTGTTGAACAATTTGTCTTAAAGAGTCATCTAATGCAAATGCATTCTTGAAGCATTTGGTCTCAGTATTAATTCCGCTACTTTTCAGGCTCTATTCAGACACTTTTATCAAGTTATAACTCGGTAATTTTCACACATTTACAGTTCCGTTACGCTTTGAAATCTAAACAATTACGATATATTGGGGATTATTTCTCACGTAAGTCGAAGTGCAAAGTGAAAATGCGTGAAGATCCTTTTAGTTCAGAACGTTTAATTGAGAATTATTAGTTTATTTCGGGGATGATTTATTTTGCATTGCAGTTATGAAACTTCAGAAGACACGAAACTATGAAATTCAATCAAATTAATGATAATTAAGTTTACAATAATACAACTTAATACCTATAGAATAATTTATCGATACACGCCAAATGATGTAATGAAAATAAATTACACGTATCTGTTATTATAAATAAAACATGATGTTTTACCGGTTGTCATTTTATGAGCCGCGTCATCCAAAAATAGTTCTCATGCCATATGCGACCAGCGTAGTTATCGCTCGCATTTTTGCATGACGCGGCTCATAATAATGAAATATTATGGCAAACTAAATAGTTTTGTTAACACTTTTCTATAACATTTCAAATCCCTATGAATTCCCTCTGGCAATATCTTAATATAAATATTTAATACTGGTTTTACAAATAGTAATATTAATTTTGAATAAGATTGGAGTGTGAGCGCGAGTATGCCTTTTACGAGAAATAAAAAAAATAAATAAAAAACAATGACCTTAATGCTTCTAGAAATTTACTACCTGCATTGGTTCCTTAAAGCGACTTGTTCACAGATTTTGGCATGTTTTGAAGTTTGTCATTAAATGCTTTTAATTGAAAATGTAAACATCGGAACTAAATAGCTCCAGTATAAAACAAGTAAAAAAATCAAGAAAGAAAAAAAAAGTAATCCACACCAGGACTCGAACCACTGACCCTTGGAGTAAATTCTATCAATCCTCGTTATATCATAAAACATAACGATAACAACAAAACTCTCCACATTATTCAATCGTTTCGCTTTTGTAACGCTTTATAATTTGCAGATTTTAAAAACGTCAAAAGATGCATAAAAGTGATATTTTAGAGCATGGTAAATGCTCAGTATTACTGTTTCCTCGCAAATTTCATTACTACAACGATATGCAGATATGGAACAAACAAATAATCATTTGTCAATAACCAAAAACGTAAACAAGTTCCTTTAATATGACATGATTTTGTCTTTGATTTTCGACTTTTAAACATACAGAGATATAACGACCACATTTTTCTAACTCTCTATCATATCGCCCGTTCCCGATCCCTACCGACCATATAATAGTATAGTGTCCTTGTCGCTTCCGAGAGAATTGGATGCCTCACAAGAGTACTTTCCAAAATCCTCCTTCTCCATAATAGGAATCCTCAGGTAAAGCGATGGTAAACGTGTCCTCTTGGTAGACCTCAGTCCGGTACTTCCATCGAGACTCGTCCGTGCCAATCAACTGGCATATGAAGTGAAACGGAGTAAAATGTCTCATTGAAGACGTTTAGAAATGAAATTCTATAACATACGATTTCTTTTGCAAAATATGGTATATACTTAATTGTTGAAGAAAGCGGCTAAATATTTTTGAGATAGATAGTAACTAAGAAAATATTTCTAAACGGAACATATACATGTATAGTTTAATCTTTACAAATATAAGTATATATGATGCACACACGTCTTTGCGTTGTGAACATGAGGTGCACAATTAAACGCGTGATATAGCATAACAAGGATCATGTATTTTTCAAAAACAATAATCAATAACTGTTCGAGTTTAGTGATCGATGGTCAAACGCTAAAATGATGTATATATGATTGACATTAACAGTGAAAAAATCGAAGCACAACTACAGAAAGTCAAAATAATGCATGTGCAAGTCGTGAACAGCGTGATGCGTCATTTTGATGTTCCCAATCAGTTTGTGTGGAAACACGTGAGAAATCTGCTTCATCCATATGTCAATCATCCTAATGAACATCAGAAATCCTGTAGAGGAGTTGCACCATTGTTCGATAAAGTTTTGTTGCAGCTTTCCTTCTCTTGAACCTCGGTTAGGTGCCTTCACTAGAGCGGCATCCACCAAACTCTGGTTCTGCCAGGCAGCAGGCGTCCTGTTGGTGTCATCCCTGTTAATCACCTGGTTTTGCAGGATTGGGTAGAATGTCGAAATGAGTGTGTGCACCATTATGTAGGCTTTAAAGACGAGCCTCACTGTTTCCTCGCGTAGCTTCATGGTGGTGAAAAGGATTTGGAAACGGTTTGCAAGAACACCAAAGGCATTTTCAACCGCCTTCAGATAGACTTTTAGTAGCAATTATAAGATAAAAACAACAAATGCACATCAACGCTGCTCATGGCGCACCTCATCGCTGTTCTTGATCCAGTTGCTGACGCCGTGCCACGAAACAATCGAGCAGCACCTCCTTGCCCACTTCCTGACTGAGTTTTAAACCGTACTTCCGGTGCAAATTTGGAGGAGGGGGTACAACAACAGTGTTATTGTACACATATCCATGTTTAAATTTAAGAAAATTGGTCAAGCCTTTAATCAGTAGGTACGCAGGAATTTGACAGATAACATCTTGGATTTTTTTTAGCAATGTTTAAGGAATATGTATATCTCAGAGTTTTTACCGGATAGGAAACTCTCGTGACAACCAGAAAGAATAAATCCTTTCTAAAAGTTCTGCCGTTTGTAATTATTTAGTTATATGGCTTATACGTTAATTGTTTTTAGATATTTATAACCAATAACCTTACGAGCATTTAATTATGTTCAATGGAATATTCATGCTTTACCACGGTAAAGATTACTACAGGAACACAAGTTTAACATTTATTCAATTATAATTTAACTAACTTATACGACTATATACAGTTAATTAATACTAGTTTTAAGCGTCTTAATTATTTTCAGCAGGTCCTTATCATACAGATAGGACAGACAACAACATAATTAAGGAGTTGACAAGGACATGGAGTAAACAGATCTACACTACCGGTATTCGTTATTTGATCACATATCTTATCCTACTTTACATGTTGTTTTCATGTTACTACGAAAAACAAGCAATTGCTTAATAAAAACGTTTATTTTATAATTATTTATTATGCTACATGGTTAAAACGTAGCCGCCTTTTATCGGGTACCTTCATTCGACCTGAATATGCATGACCTTGCGGGAGGGCGGGGCTATGTTGTTGCTGGCCTCGCACTCGTACACGCCCCACAGTAGCGTGAGATGTTATGAATTCGAAGTAGTTCTCCCGTGGTACCCACGTCTGAAACAAATCATGCCGTAAACATATGATACTGATCGATCCTGCATGTGATGTCGATCCCTCTTGCGTTAAGCTTTATATATCTGTGAAATTGTCGATTGCATGTGCGTGCGTGCGTGTTTAAGTGATTGCGTTAGTCTGCCCAAGCTTTTTCGGACTGTATCATTAATCAGACCGTGGTAGAAGAACTTTCGACGATTTGCACAAAGTGGATCCAGTGTGTCGCCCTGAATCCGTAGCTTAAATGTCAAGGTCACACTTAAGGGTCAATGCTAAAATAATGAGCATCAAACAGCTTCGGTAGACTGTTACTGAACCATTCGAACAGAAATATGCTTCACCCTATCGAGACGACATGCTGCATGTAATGCATGTGTCCCTACCACAAAAGTTTATTATTCAATCATTCGGAAATAATTATAAACATAAATGGAATGCTAGGCCATGGGCTCGACATGTACAATTCCGTTATGGCTAAGCTGTAGATCGAACATACGACTCACGGGTTCTTGCGCCGATGTGTTAACAGAGCGCGTATATAAATTTAAAAATTTGGCCGAAAAACCTTTTATTGACCCCAACATTAACGTGAAAAGTTGAATTTATATTTTGAAAATGTTTACAATTTAACAGCGCTCTACGAAAACAGCGGCCGTTTTTTAAACGATAGTCATTAACCGATTTAAAGTGCTAAAATATTACTTTTGAAGTGTAAAATTGAATATACAGACAACATAATTCACAGTAATCCACGATGCAAATTATTGTTTTTATTCGCGGAATGATTTATTTTGGGGCCTGTCTCCCCCACAAATAGATAATTTGAAATTAATCTACCACAATATGGAAACAAAATGGCGACCGACAAGAACTTAACACGTCATGCGTCGCAAAGTCACATATTTCTTTGACTCACAACACTAGTTCTCAGCCTAAAAAGAAGTCAATTACTTGACTGATTTAATTGTTGATTGAGGGAAAAGAGTTGTTAGACAGCAAGAAGCAAACCTCCGACAGCGTTAGCACAGGGTCCTAACTGCGCGCCAACTGCGGCGCTCGAGAAGGTCCCATATCGTTTCTACGGCTTTGCAACAGCGCTGTCTTCAGCGCGCCGTGCAAACATCAAGCAATGACCTTCTATTTGAACATGCTCAAAATGATCGCAACGACTTAACATTTAAGGCGTTCTTCATTGTTTGTGGACGCCCAAGGAGGCGTCGCGCGAACGCCGCCCTTGTGTGACTACGGTTTAAGATAAATTCGCTACACGTCTTCTCACTGACCAAGCACGGTGTTATACAGGGAAGAGCATTAGTTTGGGTTCGAGCGTATAACTTATAATCACTCTAGCTTTGCTCGTCATACATACACTAACTAGAAATGGCGTGCAGAGTCCGACGCGTATCCCCACGCCGAATGTTTGACCTAGGTGTGCCCCAGGGTTGGTAATTGGGCCATGCATAGTTGAGATTGACCGTATTGTCATAAGAGAAGTTCAGTATCAATTTGAAGTGAATCGGTGAAGAAATGAAGAAATGATAGTAAAAGACAATTTTTGGCGGGTGTGGTCTATGTGGGCGGGGTGCCCCAGGGTTGGTAATGGGGCCATGCATAGTTGAGATTGACCGTTTTGTCATAAGAGAAGTTCAGTATCAATTTGAAGTGAATCCGTGTAGAAATGAAGAAATTATAGTAAAAGGCAATTTTGGGTGGGTGTGGCCTATGTGGACGGGGCGCCCCAGGGTTGGGAATGGGGCCATGCATGGTTGAGATTGACCGTATTGTCATAAGAAAGGTCCAGTATCAATTTGAATTGAATCGGTGTAGAAATGATGAAGTAAATGTAAAACAACATTAAAAAATGAGTGAAAATCTCTGACTCGGCCCCACCCCAACCCCCATAACTTTTGACCCAGGGGTCAAATCAAAATTCCAAATAGTGCAGGGTCGCACATATGCTTATAGCTACCATGTGTGTAAGTTTCAAGGTTCTAGTGCCTCTAGTGTAGGAGAAGATAGTGGCCAGGACTGACGGACGGACGGACAGACGGACGGCGGAGATAACCACAATGTCCCCACCTTTTTTTCAAAAAGTGTGGGGATAAATACCAATGGTCTGAACCAATAATGTGGATATACATAATTATCATACCGATATTATGAGGATGTCTAAGGGATGCATAACAGTACATCGTGAAATATATTGTGAGTTTGTTACCGACTCAGTACGTTTGTCGGTTAACATATAGTAATGACATATTCCAAAAAGACCATCGAAGGTCAACTATTTCTTTTAGATTTTAATCCAATTAGTTATTCATTTTAGAGATCTAGCCTCTCCTTAATGTTATATCGACTTGCCCGTTATAAAAGTGACAGGAGTCTATGACTCCTGACATCTATGACTCCTGACAAACGAAGCAATTAATCAGACCTCATAGATTCCTCGCCATCGTAAATCTCTCCTGCCAGATTTTCTTAAGATGTTTCAACAGAGACAGAGCCGTATAATTGCATATTCGAATACGCGACTAAATTGGAGCAACCAATATTTGACGTTTTTTAATAGATGAATAATAAGGTTTTGGCATTCCAGTGTCACGAGGAATTATGTGTAATCCAGTTGGCCATTTTCTATCATGTCATAAATGTTGCACGGATACAGCTGGAACAACTGGTAAGAACCGTCTGAGTCACAGTTGGTAATCACAACTGAACACAAACATGACTTACTATATGAACTATATTTCAGCCGCGCTCTGTGAAAAGGGGGTCTAATGCATGTGCGTTAAGTGTCATCCCAGATTAGCTTGATCAGGGACGACACTGTCCGCTTTTATGATATGTTACGTTTAAAGAAAGTTTCTTCTTAGCAAAAATCCAGTTTAAACGGAAAGTGTCGTCCCTGATTAGCATGTGCGGACTGCACAGGCTAATCTGGGACGACACTTTACGCACATGCATTTAACCCCCTTTTCACAGAGTGAGGCTCATATATATACATTAGCAGCGTCGTTACTTCGATCATGCTGTGGTACATCTTCATTTGCTGAGGCTGCTATAAACATTACTTGTGTATGCAAATTTGAGTAATGCTGGGGCTTTACTGAGATTAAGATATTAAAATGCGGATTTTATTATATTATTTTATACATTTGATGTTCATTTCGTCTTGCGACATTTTGAAGTGCCATGTTTTATAAAGGCTACATTCCTTAATGCACATTTCTTGCAAATGCCAATACTGAACGAGCTTTTATAAATGAAATGGAATTATGCAACTTTAACATATTTAGAAGAAAGCGTTTCAAGATTCAAATGAAACTGCTTTTATGATTTTTTTCAACTGCACAACGGTTTTACACATGTAAGTTTAAGTTAATTATTCGTAACTTAAAAAGCGTATTATTGTACTATTTAGATGGGTCTCCTTCGTTGTGTAACTTTGCTGTGACGACGAAGAGTGAGTTCACAAACAGAGATCGCAAACCTTCTATAAAACATCTATTAATCGGATGAAAAATGTAAGTAATTTGCATGAAAAAGGAAGATAACTGCAAATTAAGTTAAATGACCGTTTAGCTTTGGGTCTAAACTGATGTTATGGTCACTCATGTGA
The DNA here is from genome assembly GCA_007657795.1 of Dreissena rostriformis. Lineage (NCBI taxonomy): Eukaryota > Metazoa > Mollusca > Bivalvia > Myida > Dreissenidae > Dreissena > Dreissena rostriformis. The sequence goes on from VMBQ01001525.1 coordinate 125,292, forward strand.
GATCACGTTATCTACTTACGTTCTTTTGCGTTTTTCGTCTGCGCAGTTTTCCTGTACCACGTGATCGAGGAGTCCGGGATTACGGTCGCCTGACACGTTAGTTCAACTTTCTGACCCTCGTTGACCCGAATATCCCTGTTGACGATTTCAGCAGGTACTACGGACGACAGATAAATAAGCACGGAGATATCACTTGAAAATAAAGACTCGTTGAATTTTCATAACTCAGTATAGGGTTTATTCTGTATATTGTTTATTGGGGTATTCAACAACGATGTTCCTTGAACATTCAGCACGTATCATATTAGACGTGTGGATACAAGTTCATATGCATATTATCCACATATCTATTGAATTAATTCCGTATGAGCCATTCTAACGCCGATTGGTAATTGCCTTCCTCTCCTCCCATACTGAATATGTCACCAGCATTTGACATATACCGATACGAAATTATCCGGTAAGATTCCCATGGCGGTAATTGCATTAAACCGTCTGTTTATTTTATTTTACTTTGCTTTATTACTACGGAAAAAAGTGTTTTAAATATACCAGTATGTCTTAAAATCGCAAATAAACATAACCGGTTATGGCTCGAGGACCCGGGCCTGTATTCACCAACTAAATCTTAGAGTTAAGACTACATATACAGAATGATATTTTAAATTAAATGTTCTAATAGTATTATGCAGTTTAATATGACATGGAATATAACAGCTCTAACTAGGCAAATCTTCATCTAGAATAATGTATGTATGACGTAGGCAATATGCGTAGCCTGTTTATATTTGAACGCTGAACAAATGTTTTCTTGCGTCTTTTCTTTTGGTATTCTTAAGTCGCAGATTGGGTTGGTGAATACGGGAACAGATTTGTTATATTTTTAATAAGTTTCCATTTATAAACATTGACCGTTTTATACAGAATACAACGCATTTTAAAATTGTAAGCATATAAAATGGTGAAAATAAACAACATTGTAACAGTATATGCAAATTATAATCAAAATTGTAAACACTTTGTAATAACACTTATTTATAATTGAATATGTTGGGTCTTATAATGACTACCGTTATTCTGAATGCTACCAAAAATGCAGATTAGCATATCCTTACTTCCTATTTGGATTGGAAATATGTAAAAGCTATATCACCACATAAACAATAGTATACAGGTTAAGTTTATTTTCACCGTTTAATTCTATGTTATCAGTGCGTGTTTAACACTGTCAGTATTGTTCGTGTATTATGTTGTGTTTTTACGATATCTCTATTTTTGTTTCATATAGGAATACAGACACTCCGACAACATTACCATCGGCTAATCTTATATTTAAAGAATGAGACCTTATATCTATACAATACAGGGCAACGCATACAACACTACATTAAACATACAACATGATTTAACTGTTGTTTGATAATTGTATTAAACGTTTAATGTACCTAAAAACCAGTCTTTCTTTACCTGTTTATCAAGCTTGTTGATGACGGCACATGGCAATATGGTGGATTGTCCTTTTACGGCCGTAACGTTAACGGGCGGCTGTCGAAGTACACCCCTTGTACAGCCAGCTGCCACGTGTCTGGAAGAACATATATTGCATTCATACACTAGATATGCACTTGATTGCATAACATTTTAGTTTTTTGTTAAAATTATGATCTTATGTTATTATATCTTTATAATTCTATCTGTTTTTTTTTTACCTGATATAAAAACACTTGACATCAAAGATGCAATGTTTACATAAAATTTAATCTATAAAAATATTACAATATGTAGTATATATCAGACAAAAACAGTCCATTTGCATTAAAGCCATTTGACCATTTTTCGGCTTGATTGTTACTTACAACACTTACAACTTAGATTATGTTTATTTTATTATTCCCGTTTTGCAGGTGACGTCCTTTATTAACACTGCTCGCCGATATTACAAAAGCACACCCAATATGGGACGGCTTCTAGTCCATTATTAAATTTTAGGAACTGCAAGAACAATGGAGCGATGTTTTAATGCGAACATAATTTAATATAATACACGTTTTATTAAAAGCGCATTTATCTCTTTTCGGTTATGTATACACAAAAATTTAATTTGAAAAAAAAAACGTTTTATTTTATGTAAATATGATTGTGGTTGCTTCTAAAAATGTCCTTCAAAAACCGAGCGCCTCTGTTATTGAACATTACGACATTATAGTGTTTTTGATGAAACTAAATGTGGTACACAAAAATGATGATGGATAGGAATTCGATAAGATACTCGGGTCGTTTTTTTATTGACGTCTAAGCAAACCAAATAAATACTTCTCAGCAACTGGTAAACACCCGTCTCTAACACACTTCAATGGCAAAGATGAGTCACACAGAACGTCAGCCAAATAAGACATTACTTCAGAGAAAAGCATTAATTCATACGAAGAAAGCTATGACAACGCATCAGCATCTCGTATAAACATCGTTAACATGATTTAAATATTTGTAAAACGTAGACACCATTCTAGGCGTCCAACATAATGTTCTAAACATCTTTCAGGCAACAATATCGTCATCAGAAGCGGAAGTCATTTGCATGAAATCTCTTTTCATCTTTCTTTCGCAATTTGCTGACAATGTTTGCAAACAATAAACATTAATAAAACACAATCCCCGTACTAGATAACTGTATCTTCTACAATAGCAACAAATTGCTTCATATGCCCCTCCAGACACGATAGAAGATTGGGAAGGCTAGAAAGGGATTTACAAGTCTATCAGAAATTAAATGACGTCTGAACATTACACATAAGCCTGTCAATCAACAGAGGGATGCATTCAGGGACCATTTCCTGGAACTATTGACTGAAAATAAGAGTATGCTATAGATGCGACGTGTTTGATTGTATTTAAACTGCAAGATAGTAAATGAGACGTATGGTATGGAACGCTGCACATATAATTTAGGTCAATATATGATTGCATGAGGTTTAACATATGTTTTTGAATAATCAGGACTGGATTACTAAGTTATAGGACTGTATCAAACTACAATATCAAGCAGGTGAGACAGTCACTAAGTGCATATCATCTCTTGGATAAGTTTAAGTGTGAATATATCTAAGAATAATTAAACCTGAGAAGCTCTCTTAGCAGAGTGTTAGCCTCCGCCCAAATGTAGGTGGAACTGGGTTATTATTTTACAGTGATGGACAGTCTCCTCGTGAACTACTTGTCAATAATAATTACTCATTACTATTTACAATTTCTTGATATAGACACAATCATGTGTATTGGTACGTGTCCAACGCTCACAGAAAACCTAAGTCACTCCGTCCACAATGTTTCATTTGTGTGAACTTCATATTGAGCACACGCCATATTGTAAACATGACACGTCTTAAAGTATTGAAAAGCACTGAATGTTCGGTTTAATAAATACGGAATATTACGCTAGTCAATTGTTCCAAGAGTTTGTATAAGTAAAGTGGCTTGCGTAATGACGGAGCCTCGAGTGTGATACGAAATAGTGCAAGCCACGAGACTGATACAAACACTTGGAACAATTGACTAGCGTAATATTGCTTTTATTATATACAACAAATAACGAAAACAGTTATCCATTGTATTTTTTTTTGTTTAACAAAACTGACAAAACAATGACTAAAATGTGACGTCATTAAATGTGACGTCATTAAAATGTGACGTCATTAAATGCATCGAAGAAGGTAGTCCGGCTAGAATGGTAATACGGAATCGGAAACAGCGAGTAGCATAATACGGGATTTATTTCAACGATTGACACAACCTGTATTTTGTTAAAAGCATTAAACAGGTATATAATGAAAATAAGTAGCCCACCCCAAAGAGTATTGGATGACATCAACATTATCGTATTGAAAGTACGTTGTATCACCCTCTATGGGATATGATATAAATATAATACGTTTTAACTTGGGGATATGAATTCACAGTTTTCCGGAACAAATAACAAAACAGCGTCCTTTTTATGAGCATATATAGTTTTTTTTGTCATTTTTTTTATATAAACAAGCGGTTGTATTATTCAATGTAACTTGCAAGCAAATTATGAACATTTTGTCATACGTTAATATCCAGACTTATACTATCAAAAAATATACTTGTTCAGGACAATATTACTTGACATTTCTGAATAACACTTTAAGGTTTTCATTTAACATAAACAGGGTAACACAAACAAAGCCGCGTCAAGTGAAAATGGGTCTAATGCGAACAGCTACAAGAGTATTCGCATTTGCGCAGTCTGTCAGGAGCTACCCTCTCCTCTGATGAGATCGTGAAACCTTGCGTGACTTTATAGCCGACAGGGTAGGTCCTACCCAGACTGCGCGAATGCGCATGACGCGGATAAATTAATAACTGGGAGGAAAACACATTTCTCATTTGATATACATATCAACGCTGGCAGCTTATTCGCGAAATAATGACACAAATATATTTGTAAAACTTGTGATAACTGGTTTATTTAAATGGTCAAAATTTCTAACAATAGACTATAAACGTTTCAGTTCACAACATATTGGCATGCTTTATATACGTTAGATGGTCGATATCAATAGAGTTGGGACAATATTATGGTGTTGCTAATTAGTTAAAGCCCCATTAAGCAAGTAACGGCTCGTATGGGAAATTAGGCATTAGCAACATTATTTCAATACATAGCTATGTGATAGTCATGATAGGTCAAACTCAACGAAGTATGCATTATGTATATGTTTCACTATAGCTGACTGAATGAATAAATGAGAGAGCGAATGAATGAACGAATGAATGTTTCATCCAGATTTAACGCAATAAAAGAACACATTCATACGAACGTATGAATGAATACATGAGTGAAAAATCACATGAATAAATGTATGAATTTTTTTTTCGAATGAACGAACGAACGAACGGTCGAACGAATGAATGAATCAATTAATAAAAATATGAATTCATGAATATATATCCAAACGCACGATATCTTCGTGTTATTATTTTTATTCAAACTACAATTTGGAGTGGGATTAGGTTACGACCGTTTACGCATCATTCATGTCCACATATATAGTACATATCCTTTAAAAATATATGATATATTTTATTTTATTCAGTTGTAAAGGTTTTTTTCTGCTATTACATCTTATAATCCTTATATCGTTCCAGTACGATCACCACGGCAGTTAAGAACCGGAACATATAATACTTGTTTGTCATCATTTAAACTGCAAAAATGTGTGTAAAATGTTTGATTTGATTGCTTGAATATCCGCAATTGATACAATCGTCGATATGTCAGTTCGGTGCATACGTTTTATAATGTCAACGTGCACAATGACGAGAGCAAAACGGGAAGTGTTTTAAACTTTATAATGGCACACACTTGACAAGCTGGTCAATATAGCGGATGCCTGTCATATAATCCGCTTCACTCGGTGTTGTTTTCATTCATAATTAAGATACAAGTTGACGAAGGATACATATTTTATATAAAGTCTTTAATCATATACCTCACTGATTGCTGATGACTATATTATCAACAATAAAAACATGCAAATTTCCGTTGACATGAGCTTTTCTCTTGCAGCAGAAGAATTAATTGCGACTGGGGTTGACTTTATTTTACACAACTATTTTCTAATATTCCAACTTCAGGTCAAATTCTTTGCATGTAGTCTAATTTTAAACTGTCTTATTTTCCACCGTGAAATAAAAGTGAACGTTGTATTGTACTATTAAACTGTCCAATCAATACACAATGCTATCAGATTTAATATGACACAAGCTAAGTACTTATATACAATTTTAGATGTAAGACATCACTCAGTTATGTTGTTTTCTGAAGTTTCTTTCCGGCATTGGGTTTCTACGCATTTACATCCTATAACGTACGTTCAATAGGTTTATATCATAACTTTTCTATGATAAATCACAATACATGAAGTGAAATGGTATGTTCGAAATAATCCAAATTAATTTTAAGAGCAATGAGGCGTATAAATGAGCATTCGTTGAAGTTATAACAAAAATAGCTTCATCAACGGGTAATCGGTTTTCGAAAAACGACATTTCTTGTCATGAAGGTAAGGAATATAAGACTTAAGCATGCTCAATTCATATGCAATACACGATAATTGTGTGACTTCTTGCTCAAACTACACATTATCTAGTACAAACGAGTTTTTTCCTTGACAATAATTCCAATTTTTAGCTTCATAGAAATTAAACACAGCAGACGGTGGATTTTAGTAAGAACATTTTAATCCCCTGTGGCACCAAACCGGTATTTACAGGGAGAAGTGTAATATTGTCTCCTCTTAATAGAATTAGTATTGAAGAGTTGTTTCGTTAAATGGAAACGAGATGTAATATACGAGCAATACCTTTCTCTTGTTATAAAACCGAGATGTTTCGCAATAGTATAAATAAACGGTTGTAAGGTTTCGTGCTAAGTTATGTTTTCCCACATCTAAAAGCACAATCAACCATTTTAGTAAGATGAACACAGAGCTTTACAAATTTTCCTAATACTATTTGGTTAAGGATTCAGAGGGAGCCACACAAATATTTATGTTTTCTTTTTGTATTTATCAAAGAAATACCTGAATAGTTATATTTCAATAATAAAATATCGAACGGATTATTCTATCGCATTTTCTCCCATACAGTCGTCAAATTACTCCTTTAGTTAGCAAAGAAAGATTTAATGATTACTTAAAGATTTCTCTATTTATCAGACATGTGCACAGTGCTTCAAGAACGTAATACAAATGTCTACCTTGTGAACAGTGTGAAAAGTGTTAAATAAAACATGACATGATCCAATCGTGAATGAATAAACTTCATAAATAATTCAATAGTTTTTTAAACCTAATAGAGCTTATTCCATATGTCACAGTTTCCTGTAAGCTTGCCTTGGAACAGGCTCAGAAGCAGTCAATATGTCAAATTAATCAGCGATAAGGCAAATGATCCTAAAAACTATACACGAATAACAGCGCATATTAAATGGTTTTAGCGTCAAGAAGTGCTGAGCTAGTCACGTGGTCATATTTCGAAATAAAACAAGCGACTTGAACTCGAACACTTGGTCGAGCAGATGTAATGTCATGTAAAGAGATGACTTTCGTAGGCTTGCAGCCAGACTCGGTCTACCAACGCAACCCATGTTGCACTTGTAGTAAGCGTATGTTACTGATCAAAACAAAAACAAAAAAGAAAAATAATGCGTTTAAATCGGATCGCTAATTCCAAACAAAAATAAATAAATTAAGTAGCACATATGCCCGTACTTCTACTATGTTTGTTTGACACATAAGCTTGCACATAATGTGTGCTTTGTCCTCTCCGAAAACTGAATTGGCTTAAAAACATCATTTAACGACAATCAAACGAGTCGTGAGCGTTGAGGAAGAAGATAAGAATGTATGCACTAAAACATACCCAATCATAACTTGGAAAACTTTGCCCTTTACTCGATCTCCAATAATAAGATTATTAGCAACGGTTATTAGCCGCTCCCTTTTTAAAACATCATTTCGTGCTCGACCATGCGTCAATCTCAGTAAATAACGTCCTTGGTTACCCAACCTTGGAAAATAAATGTTAGGGGAGTTTTCCAATATCTTCAACAATTCCAGATAGAAAATTGAAATGTTTTCTGAAAACGAGTATGTTTCTTTTGATCACTCAAGTAAGTTTGTCTTAAAAAAATCACAATTAATAAGGACAGACACATATTGAAATGAGTATTGAAATGATTCACCCGTTAACATATGTAGAGTTGAAAATCTAATTGTACACGGTTTCTTATAGATGTGTGCTCACTAAATGTCTATTACAGGGACTTGCTGTTGATGCTAATGCATATATCTAGCAGATTGTTGGTTTAAGAATGAACGTTTGTGTGTTGACTGAAGGACATTGGGAAGTTATCAATATGTGTGCTAAGAGCGTCACAGTTCAGTTGCAAGTCAAACATTCCTGCGAGCCCTGGATTTATTTATATGGTACTCAATTCATCGCATAGTGACATAATAAATGTAAGAGGATGAGGTTAGTTTAAACCTGTATTTAAGCTCGATTGCATCAAAAGCCTTAGGCTCATTTGAAACGCTTTCGAGTCCGTTTTCTGAGACTACCACCAGTTCTTGGTGTCTTTGGGGTAGATTTAAAGAACGCTCCCACTGTGGAGATCGAACTTGTGACCTCCCGATCGCTAGGCGGACACGATAACCAATACGCCACGGCGATCTTAAGGTTGTACCGCGTGCACAGAGCAAAATCGAACTTCAGGAATACGTCACATCATTTGAATTTATATTTTTTTTTAATGAATGCAAACCAATAGTAATATGCAAATATTAATAATTAACGCGTTGTAATATAT
>VMBQ01001525.1:134721-174245 GCA_007657795.1 Dreissena rostriformis
GATTCGAGTTCTTGCTTTAGGTATTCGCTACAGTTGTCCCAGACAACATCAGAGTATTCAAGGGTAGGGCGAATAAGTGAAAAGTACATTTTTTCAAGACAGGAGCGGTTTAAGAAGAATTTAAGCGACCTGAGGATACCGATAAGTCGCCAAGCTTTTGTCAGAGTGATTGAGATATGTGCGTTCCATTTTGCGTCAGAGGACAGGGTGAGACCTAGGTGCTTGTAGGTGTCAACTTCTTCGATATTTAAAGAATTCATAATTAAAGGTGGGTGTTGTGGTTTGCGCCTTTTCCTGCTGAAAATAATAGATTCAGTTTTCTCAGGGTTAAACGATACGAGCCAGGACTGGGACCACGAATGTATGGATGCAAGGTCGTTGTTTAACGTGGTTGATGCAGTAATCGGATCTTCTACAATCACGTAGAAACTGGTGTCGTCGGCAAAGAGCCGGATGTTTGAGTTGACCGCAGAAACGATATCGTTAATATAAGCGAGGAAGAATAAGGGGCCAAGGATCGAGCCTTGAGGGACGCCTGCTTGTATATGGCACCAGGATGATGTAGAATTTGCATACAAAACGCGTTGTTTACGATTTGACAGGTAAGAAATAATCCAGTTAAGTAGAGAGTCACATATTCCGAACGACGAAAGTTTTCTGATCAGACCACGATTCCAGACTCGGTCGAAAGCTTTTGATATATCGCAGAATACAGCACGCACTTCCTTGCCCTCGTCCATCGCCTGACATATGTCGTTGTAAAGACATGTAAGTTGATTTACGGTCGAGTCACCTTTAATGAAGCCAGATTGGAAAGTGGTAAGAAGATTATTTGTCGTTAGGTAATTATATATGTATTTTTGTATGCAGCGCTCCATTAGTTTACCGATGCAACTAAGTAGGGAAATAGGACGGTAGTTGGAGGGTTTAGAAGGATCGGATTTTGCGAAGATGGGCGCACCGTTAGCAAGCTTCCAAGAATCTGGGAAATACGAATTGGGCAGGAACTTATTGAAAAATGTTGAAACGGGTATAGAAAGTTCGTGTATGCCTTCTTTCAGAAGCCTAGGACTGACCATGTCTGGGCCACTTGCCTTGCTTGGGTCAAGAAGCGAAAGAGCGTCTTGAACGTCTTGTTGCGTTATGGTGATGCTTCTCAAAAAGGATTCCGTAAGACGATTTATTTGTGGAGGAGAGTGATCTCGATGGTCGACAGTTGACTGAGAGGAGAAGTAGTTGTTGAGAAGATCAACTTTTTCATTGTCAGTAGTTGCCTCGTGATTGTGTTCGTATAATGTTGGTATTGTTTGCGATTGTGTTTTGTTTGTAAGTTGTTTAGCTGTTTTAAACCATATTTTAGGAGGTGTGTAAGGTTGATTTAATTTCTCAATTAATTTATTTGTATAGTTTTGTTTTGCCTGACGTAGATGTTTAGTGACTAAGTAGCGTGCGTGTTTAAACATTGACCATGCTTCTGGTGTATTTGACTCTTTTGCTTTCTTATGAAGTTTTTGCCTTTTTGTATGAGTTCTTACCAGGTTTGACATCAATGGGATGTCATGGGGATCTAACTGTGTTAATCTTGTTTGGTATATTTTGGGATGCTATAGATAGGATTTTGTCTTTTATTTTCTCGGTAATATCATCTAGGTCGTCGTTGTCGAAAAGACTGTTCCAGTCCGTCGTCCATAGGCCGGCTCTGTAATCATCATAGTTTCCTCTGTCGTAGACCCATATACGTCGTTTGAATGGAGCTGTTCTGGGCTTATGATAATGAAGAACTACCACTACTGGACAGTGAAAGCGAGTTAAGTTTGGAATGAAAGGGTCTGCAACAAAGCTGGAGTGTTCTGTGATGTGAGTTAGTGAGGAGATGAGTTGTTCAGCGTTGTATGATGTCATAAGGTTTATGATTTTATTTGGGGTTTGGCTGAGGAAGTTCATATTAAAGTCTCCATTGATGATGTTTTTATCGTAAGGCAGGGTAAAATATTGATCAAAGTTATGTTCTAATAAGGTCCAGTAGTGATTGTTTGCGTCAGGAGGACGGTAAACGCCCCCCCCCCCCAAAAAAAAGANCAGCAAAATGGTTGCTGAAAATTCAATAAAGTGATATCATCGTCAGGAATGGATGAGTTAAGCCAAGTTTCCGTAAGGACGAGTACGTTGTATGGATGTGCCTCGACTTCTAGGATGTCAAGCTTTGGTCTAAGACTCTGAATATTCAGATGCATGATGCTGAGTCCATTGTTGCTCAATATATGGCTGTAGCCTGAGAGGGAAGATCTACTCGATGATTCAGGGACTGGGTTAGGGTGGACGTCTCAAGAACAAAGAAGAAGTAAGGAGCATAGGTACAGCAGTGTATGTTTCCTGAACATTAAGGGTTGATGAATGAAGTTAAGCAACATACAACTAGGTTTGTAGTAGGGTTGGCGGCATGTCCGATGTGATAGAGAGTCATGTGACTAGGGAGGATGATATCTCGGACGGTTGGGTAAAAGCCATGCCGCCATTTCAGACAATGTGTAGTGGTCGGATCTCATACTCGCCAACGTGAACCGTGTACCAAGGGGGTTACTAATAAAATAAAATAAATAGATGAATGGAAAAATGTAACATATTATGATTAAGAGCATGATGATTAACGGGCATTGTGGTATTGGTAAGTGCTGGCGGAAAAAAACACTAAATTCAAAATATGGGTATCGTGGAAGTAGCTTCTAATGGCGGTCGTGTGACAAATGTTTTTAAACCTTTCGTATTAAGTTTTAAGCGAGTAAAGGATTGGTTGTTTGAATGCGTCACAGCAGCCTTGTTTCCGGTTAAATGGTGAGTTAACGTGCCTCACTATAGCAAAGACAGCACTCTATGCTATTTAAGAAAAAAAAACGTGAGTTATTAGTACATAGTTGTTAAATATCGTGTGAATGTCAGCAAATATATAACAGCGAAATAGTCTAAGATGCTGCAAGAAAGAAGCGACATCAAAAACACGGCGGATAAGTACATATCAGATAATTAACAAAATGTTTAAATGTATATACGTTTGGGTGCTATTAAGGTTTGACCTGTTTGGCAAGCATGAATAGTAAACTGTTAACTACAATAGGCAATCATCTGGCACAATTAAACAAAAAGATTTCAATAATGATCAATAGTTCTAGGTGATCACTTGTGGATCGTTCGTTGAGGAAATGTCAATGCATGTATAACAAGTGGTAATATTTTGTGGATATTAGATGTCTATAATGTAGCTAAAGAAGTAATCTATAAAAAGAACTAGAACTCCGCGAGTAGGATGTGTCGCCTGATGGTAATGGGTTAACCAAGAAATTGTCCCATTTCAATAAGTCTAAGTCCAAAATTTAGGTTGGGTGATGCTGGTGTGTGCAGGGTGATGAGAGACAACATCCATGCAAGTACTAAGCTCTGTAGCAAGCGGTATTGATGTCAGAAGAAACGGTCGAAATGGGTTAACCAAAATTTTCGTACGGATGGACGGACGGACAGGACAAACGCTATATTCCTCCCGCATCGTAGATGCCAGGGGAATAAAAAAATATATCAAAACAATTTAATGTTTAAAGTAAAGCTCAAGACATAGAAGTTATGAACCTTTTTTGGGTCGCGGTCGCAGATTTCGAAATCTAAACGCGGATCCTAAGTTCAAGGTCAAGGTCACAGTTGTCAAAACCTTTATGCGCATGGAAAGGTCTTGTCCAAGTACACATGCGTACCAAATATGCAAGCAACATCTGAAGGGACACAGACGTTATGAGCTTCTTTTTAATCGCGGTCGCAGATTTCGAAACCTGAACGCGGACCCAAAGTTCAAAATTTCATGCGCATGGAAAGGTGTTGTCCAGATACACATGCGTACCAAATATGAAAGCAATATCTGAAGGGACACAGTAGGTATGAGCCTTTTTTGAATCGCGGTCGCAGATTTCGAAACCTGAACGCTGACCTCAAGTTCGAGATCAAGGTCACAGGGGTCAACAATGTTATGTGCATGGAAAGGTTTTGTCCAGACACACATGCATACCAAATATGAAAGCAATATCTGAAGGGACACAGTAGTTATGAGCCTCTATCGAATCGCAGTCGCAAAGTTCGAAACCTGAACGCTGACCTCAAGTTCAAGTTCACAGGGGTAAAAAGTTGTATGCGTATGGTAAGGTGTTGTCAAGATACACATGCATACCAAATATGGAAGCAATATCTGAAGGGGCACAGTAGTTATGAGCCTTTTTCGAATCGCGGTCGCAGATTTCAAAACCTGAATACTGTCCTCAAGTTCTAGGTCACAGGGGTAAAAAATTATATGCTCATGGATAGGTGTTGTCTAGATACACATTCATACCAAATATGAAAGAAATATCTGAAGGGACACAGTAGTAATGAGTCTTTTTCGAATCGCGTTCGCAGATTTCGAAACCGGAACGCTGACCTCAAGTTCAAGGTCACAGGGGTGAACAATTGTATGCGCATGGAAAGGTGTTGTCCAGATACGCATGCACCCCAAATATGAAAGCAATATCTGAAGGGACACAGTAGTTATGAGCCTTTTTCGAATCGCGGTCGCAGATTTTGAATCGCGGTCGCAGATTTCGAATCGCGGTCGCATATTTCTGAAGGCTGACCTCAAGTTCAAGGTCACAGGGGTAAACAATTGTATTCGCATGAAAGGTATGGAAAGGTGTTGTCCAGATACACATGCATACCAAATTTGAAATCAATATCTGAAGGGAAGTTATGAGCCTTTTTCGAAAAGTGTGACGCCGCCGCGGACGCCGCCGCCGACGCCGCCGCCGCCGACGAAGTAACACCTACATGTCCCCTGACCATAGTCAGGCGACACAAAAATGGTCAATACTTGTACTATGTATACAACAGAGTTTTAAATCTTGATATGCTCTAACGATTCCATACAAATATGTCTGCTAAGTGTAGAAAATTAATTCGGTTATTTGCGTGTTACACGAGGTTTATGTGATACAGTATGTTGTAATCCGATAAACAGATATAGTAGTAGTGGTATGTCGTAGTCCATGCGGGAATAAATATAGTGTACATAAAAGGTAGAGCACCTAAAATTCCCTCAGCGAACGAAAGGAACTCGGCCCTGGTTGTTATTCTGTGGACCTTCTGTGATTTATCTTTGATGAATATGATTCCATCAAACGACTACGAGCTATCAACACGTTTCTCCTTTGCGAGTATACGTGCACGGTAGAGCAGCTTACTGTTTAGTAAGCTCTTCGTTGACAAATACAGTTGTGTGACCGCTCTCCTTAAGCCTCGTTCGGAGACTGTATAGCTTCTGGCGCGCACGATAGGAAATAAATTTCACGATGATGTCGCGGGGTTTTATGTTGCCGCCCGCTGAATCCGGTTTCGTTTGGTTAGAGTTGGCCTTGCCACGTCTATGGGATCGGTCTATGTCGTCTATTGTAAGGTTGGCCCCAACAGCTTTAGCGATTTCAAGCACCAATAAATCCGTCGACTTAGCGGGAGTTTCTGTAAGACCCGATAATCTCAGACAGTTGCGCCTGGAGTATTGTTCATATGAGTCGTTCTTATCTTCAATTACACTTAAATTTTTCTCAAGATCGACTACCTTCGATTACAGACCGTTGATTGTTGATTTAAGTTCAGCATTATCGGATTCAAGCGCTGTTATCTTTTGTTTCAGGCCATCAACGACTCCTGATACAATGCTGCTTACAAGGGAAGTCAGCTGATGTTCAAACGAATCCTTCATCAATATACTCAGTTGCTTTAGTTGTTCGTCGCTTAGTGTTACTTTGACATAGCCCAGACTGGTTTCAATGTCAACGTCATCGCTTTCGCCCTCATTTGAACATAGGCGAGATTTTTTATAGTCGTCTTCGTCTAATGGTGATGATGCCTCACGTTTTTTGTCTGTTGCCACACGAGATGTTACAGGCGTAGACGACATTTTCAATGAGTGACGCTAATGTTTTTTCAAACAGTGTGAATGAAATATCAAGCGAATGAGTTTGGCCTACTTATTGATCTTCTTGTAGTGCGACTGATTGTTTACAGGGAAATTCGCTCAAGCGTGACGATATCATTGACCGTGTATCAAAATTCAACAATTCAACAAATCGTTTAAAATTCACCTTTTTAGGAAGTAATCTCGTGGAATCCGTCTCGAGTCTGAGCACTATCGATAGAAGCATTTCCTTTGGATTTCCGTACCGCTTACTCAAGAAAACCACAATTTTATATGCCCTGGTAAATTGTCTAACCCGCAATTTTCTGACCGGAAGTTGAAACCATATCTTATTGCCGACGTTTGTTATTATTTGGCTACTTGTAAAAATGGTATACTGTAATTATCCCACCGAAACGACTGCGCTACACAGAAATTATTATAATCGTCTTGTTTTATGTGTCTTCATTGAGTTGCGATTAATAGCATTGGCAACATAAGAACTGTTTTGCTTAGAAACAGTGACACATTTCGATAAATCGTCTTTCTTCCAGAGAGCAAAACAACTTGATTAGGGAAAGGCGTCTTTTTATAGTACAACAGTATAAAAGAGGAAGAAGTTTTAGAAATGTTTATGTTGGTCCTTTATAAAATGGAAATAAAACAACGGACGAAATACCTCAATCCGGAATAACAGGGAACCAACCACAATGGAACTTCCGATACAACACATCATTCAGAATGAACCGGTTTACTGGGGCCCGAAGTTAATTACTGGTTGCAATTAAATCATTATAAATTTAACTGAAATAAGTTTTTTTTCTTATTCAATTTTCATGACCCAATAACAGCTGTTTGCTGTTTTGTTAAACATAAAGAGTATGTTATTAAGTTACTGTCCGATACCATTTTGTGTTAACATTTAACACATTTGAACACAACTGCTCATGCTTGCTTATTTACTTATTTCGTTTAATCACTATTTTCAAAAACAAAATTGTAATATTTTCGTGTTTTAGTAACCTATTTGTTATAAAGAAACGTCGCGTAATCGGTAGAATAAATAGAAAATGTCGTATGAAAAAATATTGGTATCGGACTCGGATATATATCGGCTGGAAAGCCTCAGCTTCCCTAAGCGCCTATATCACTTTCGTTAGATATCAATTTGTCATCAGAAGAAAGTAACCATGTATTCTCTAATTATACTATTCACACTAGAACTGTATACACAAATGCAACCTATGATATATAAGTGAATAAATATAGTCACCATTTTTATTTATGACTTACAATTTTAGTACTCAAATATGGGTGCAAAACACACAGAATGAACTTAAGAATATCACTTTCTATGAACACATTCATGTAAATTCTCCAATTGAGGAAAGTGACGACCGACCGATAACACAAATTATACATATTGTCAAGTGAACCGAAATTTGGAATATCCTGTAGCGTTATTCAATCGAACAATGACGCTAACACATAGACGAAGTTTCTATTTTATTTTGCTCCATACATTTTAACTCTTTCCAAAGTCCAGATCCAACTCATATAGTTAATCAACAAGATACAAGCGAACCCCTAAGCGGAGCCTCGCCCAATAAAGCAAGAAATCGTGTAACTACTTCCTTGCCTGTGTGCGTGGTACTGACTTACTAATGCAGCAAGTGACAATATATATACCCATTTAACACTAGACGATAGTATGTAATATAAGGAAAGGTCCAGCCTATTAAGGAAAGAGTTTTTAATAAATGACATTTTGGCCAGTACATGTCATTGACAGTACATGGGGAAGACATTACTACACAACTTGCAATAAGGCCGGCCACACCATGAACTAGTTATGTTTGTAAATAAATGACGTCTCAAATGAAAACTATATTTAGGCTTTTACGTCGCAATCCAATCGAACCCCTTGCAGATTATGGCTTATTTATGTCGCAGTATTTCTGTAGCGAACCATTAAGGAATGAGGAATGGATTTTCCGGTCAGAGTTCCCCGATGAAAGAACCATTTATTGCTAGTTGTGTTGCCCTGTTCATTACCCGAGAGTTAATTTTCAAATCAGGTTTTGATTTCCTATTATTCCACATACATCACTTCTCAATAGAATGATTAGAATGACCTTAAGCGTATATAATGGAAATAACTTATTTAGCTTGTGACTGGATAAAACATAAAA
Organism: Dreissena rostriformis; assembly: GCA_007657795.1. Taxonomy (NCBI): domain Eukaryota; kingdom Metazoa; phylum Mollusca; class Bivalvia; order Myida; family Dreissenidae; genus Dreissena; species Dreissena rostriformis. Next base: position 142,876 of record VMBQ01001525.1, read on the forward strand.
ACTCATTTCTTGCTGATTTGTCATAGGCATTCTTTATCAGTGTTTACTTTTAGCTTACCACAAATTTCTATTAGTAAAGCAAATACAATATATTGTGAACAGACACATTTTTTTCTTAAGGCCTGTTTATTTATTATACCATGTGAATATATGTACATCTAAATACATAAATATAGATTATAAAAATATATAATATATAAAGGGTGTTCTTACTTAAAACCTACAGTAAGGTTAGAAAGGTCATTGATTAGAACATAAACATATAGACAAATTAAGTGTATTTATTAGTCATTTTAAGGAGACAATAAACAATACAGAATTTCCAATACGCGATCATTTATTTCCCCATGGAACAATAACGGACTTGGGAGTATTGGGAGTATTGGTCAAAGCGAAAATGATAATCTTACTGATTGTGGTGTCTGTTGTTTTCTCTTTTGAGGCCATGCAAACGTCAGCCATTTAAGGGCCAAAAAGTGCATTGAACGTGTCGTACAAGAACAGCAATTGCATATAATTTAGTATTTCCAAATTTGACAAATATATTAATTTATTTCGCAATAAGTATATAAGCTATTTTTTGGGTTAACATTTGTTGAAAAAAAGATATATACACAAGGTGAAGTTTCAGCTGCGCAAGCAGGAAAAAAACCTTATCATACGGTCATATCATGCGGTCCTTTATTTATGGCCAAATAATGAGACACGAAACAAAAGGATACAAGACACACACGTACACAATAAAACCACACAACTGAACAAAACTGGGATTACCAAAAATGTAACTTCATGAGGCACGATAAAATGAAACCAAAATGAGTATCATCTACATCTCGGCTTTAATTTAAAAAAAGCTCTATAGACATAGGATCATATGGTTCACCATTCAGATCATCATCGTCGCGTTATTCATGAAGATTCCGCAATAAAATTTTGAAAGGCCAAATAACAGAGCTTGTTTGTGATTGTCTATTTTGAAACACATAACATAATACAAGATAAACATTTTCAAATTCATTGAATTCATACAGCCTTAAAAAAAAAGTCACGATAAAAAACAAAACAAAAGAGATTAATAATTTGTAAATCATGTAAACCAGGAATATCCAAACCAGATGATCTAAATGCGTTATTAACATTTATTCGATGCTAACGCAATACAATTACACACAATGTATTTCATAATGATTTTTGACAATGGCTTATTAATTATCATACAACATTTGAATAAATATATAGTATATCTTTACTAAATTAAATTAACGTGTATTGTGTATGTTTAAGCAATATACACTAACTATAATTGTATATACACATCATTTTGAGCTTACACTAAAACATACAGACAAACAGACTCCAAAAAGAAACTAATTATGTTTGAGTCCATAAAGCCGTACTGTTGATCGTTGTATTTCAAAACACAAATTTTATGAAATCTGAGTTTCAGAATAGTATCTAGAGAAAACTTAAGTGAGAGTATTTGCCATTCAAAATACACTGCAAATGACATTTTTTGGAGATGAAGACACATTTACACGTAACGTATGTTTTGATCGAAATCCGGAAGCGAGCGGTTTCAAAATAACTGGTTATAAAATACGTTATATAAATTAATATGTGTTTATTTTATGTAAGTTAAAATGCGGAAAGGAATTAAAAGAACAAACAATATAATAACCGTCGTCATTTTTGTGAATATACAATTAATANTTGATTAAATAAACATTTTTATGCAAAATATGAACATATTGTCTCACATTTATATACATACGTATAATTCAAGAAAATAGTTGTTAATAAGTTACATCAATTGAACTCGACAGTTCTGAATAAAACTGTACGGTACTGACTTCATAACTGCAACATGTAACACAAATAGTTATTTTTAGAGAACGATTGTTCTCCTTTAATATAAATTGTCAACGTTACACGCTAATGCCATGATACAAATTACACAAATATATTGGTATTTGCGTATAATAACACTTGCGATCAAATATTTGTTAAATGGTCGAAAGAAGAATCACTAGACCTAAACATAACGGCATGCTGCGTTCAGGAACTGTCAGCAGTTAGTTTGTTCTTTTTTAACAGAAGGTAAATATGTTTCTTTAAAGTAATTTAAATGTAGAATTTAAAACAAATCCATAACAAAACATATAATAATGTATTATAATGACATCGAATCGACACGGAACAGTTGATTTTATTTCTGATATGTATGCGTGTAGCATTTGTGCAAGTTTTCACACCCCAGCAACAAATGTTAGACACATATATGGTGACGATAAGCTGGGCTAGAAAACTACCAAAATCGGTTTTTGTTTTTAAAAATGCAATTGTGATAGGACCTGGTTTGCATAAATTGACTCATCATTAATAAACAATTTTTTGGCAAACCCTTCAGAAATGTGCTCCAATTTTACTATATTCAATTTGTTGTACAAACGTTGTTTATTCAATTAAATCTCACAAATCTTTAAATCTTAAAGTGCTGAATCGGTTGTTGTAACACCCGAGGGGTTGTTCTATCTTATAATTTACATCCTTTCAGGTATATACCAGAATAAATCAAATATAAATCACAATTTAGGAGGTAAAATGTTTGTTGGAATTAATCGTTTGGAAGTTATAAGAGCATTGCGTAATCCTAAATTTCATTTGTGGCAGTTATGACAAACACGGACAATTAAATAATACACAGTCTGTGTATGGAAAACTGCACTCTTGTCGTGAACGTAAGAAATATAGACATGTGCGTATTGTTGAATTTATTTGCAATATATAAATTGTATACTATATATTTTTTAACAAATCTTGAAATCGGAATAAAACGGATTGTCAGTGAAGTTTACTCGTATAATACTTGTCAAACTTACACAAACTAAGTTATAGTACCGACTACCTAGGTCAAAAATTCATCTAGTTCCCAATCGCGTGCTGACATTAAACTTACATTATCAATTAACAATTACACAAACTATAAAACAAGTGACTTGTTTTCTTAAACAATACACTAACTACTGAGTGTTTTTCCTGACAAAACTTCCAGTCTTTAGCTGAACAGACATTATAAACACCAACCGTGGATTTTCGAAAGATACATTTTTATCCCTTGTGGCATCAACATGGAGTAAACTGAAAAACGTTTTAAATCCTCTCCGTAAAATAAAGTTAGTATTTAAGTTAAATTCGTAAAATGAATGCGAAATTAAATATACGGGCAATACTTAAATCTTGAAGCAGTAGCGAGATATTTCGCAAAGCTATAATAAGCGGTCCCCAGATTCGATATACAGTTCTTTTGCTCCCACTTCAAAACGGACAACCAACCAATATAGTATGCATAACACAGCGTAAAAGAGCAATTCTTTCTACCATTTGGGTAAAGGATGCAGAGTGAGTAACTCTTTTTTTATATAAAAAAATACTTGATAAAGAAAATCCCCAATAGGCGTCTTTTTAATAATACAATATGGACTGAATTAAGCTATTGCATGTTCTCCCATACAGTCGTCAAATTAAACCAAATGCCCACAGACAGCTAAGAAAGATTGATATCTTACTAAACGATTTCTCCATTTATCAGAGATCTGCGCATTTTTTCCAGAACAATATAAATATGTCAATCTACCTTATGAACTTATTTTATAAACTATGGCACGATTCAAGCGTGTATGAAAAAAACACACAATTCAAAATTAATTTAAATCGTCATATGGGCCATTCTATATATCACAGTTTTTAATCTTATACATGTATTCATTTTTTGTTCTTATGAATGACAGACGCTATACTTCAGACTTGATAATAGCTAGTATCGATAAACATTTTCATATAAAGTGTTATACTTACTTAAAATGCGTTTCATAACGAGGACGAAGTTCAATCAATAATATTCACTATTAATTTATGTTTATATTGTCGGGAATTTTATTCAAACGTGCGCTTCGCTAACTAGAATCACATATTTGTTGCTGCTTGCAATGTCTGAAACCGGTGAAACCAGTGGTTCCATATGTATGAGCATAGCATTCAAGTAAAGAAAATAGCTTTACACGTTTTGAGGCACATGTTAAAGTCAGAGCATTGACGATGACACCTTGCTGTGTTATCCCATTGGAAAACAAATTACGATTCAACATCAGTCAATATTCTCATTTGATTAACAAAAGAGTAAGTAATCCTTAAGATTATAAACACATAACCTCGCATATGGAACGATATTGGCGTCAACAAGAGCTAAGCAAAACATATCGTTATAGTTGAGAATAAAACAAGCGAATTTTATTCATGCACTAGTTAAAAGCGAAATCTCATGCAATTTAATAATTATGTTTTTACACATCAATAAAAGATAATTATACCTAACAGCCTATTTATTATTCAACACAAACATATCGATGACCCATAAGAAAAACAAATTCAAAGCGCATTTAAATTGGAAGGAATTCGAATTAGTTTAAATTGGTTAATGCCAAACAGACAAGAATAAATAAAGTAGTAGGGGAAATACCAACTTCAATGTGGTTTTTACCCAATATTTGTATTCTAAACATGCGATCGTCATCATCATCGACATCACCATCATCATTGTCATCATCCTAATCATCATCATCTTGACAATCACCATTGTTCATATAAACATTGCATTGGTTTCAAAGAATTTATTTAATGACAACCCAACGGGAGGTTAGCTTTGAGGTCGAACTATGCAATTCATGCCCAGCAAAACACATCAAATCACAGCAAAGTTATATTCGTTATGAACCTAAACTCAAATGAACATTTCTGATTGTATAAACTAGGAAACCGTTCGTGCTTAAATCTGTCTTCAATATTATGATCATGGAAGTGATATTTCAATGGCTCTGCAAACAAACGGTAATGAGCAACTTCAGGAAGCCGCGCTCGATTTTAAACAGTTCTTATAGGTCGAGAGTTCGTCAATCTGAGAATTGAGCGTCTTTGGTTACCGCGCTTTGGAAATGAAGTGTAAGAGACGGATTCAGATGTCTTGATTTATTAACGATACTAACGAAAGTAATTGTCGGAATTAGAAAACTTTTACTTCTTCAGGGATTGACTTAATTCACCTTATATCATATAGAAAGTTGAATATCAAATTGTTTGATGGCATTTATGTATTTTTGTTCATCGATGTAACATATGTGTATAAAAAAGGACTTTTGAGTGATTTTATTTGGTAATCTAATGCAAAGATCCAGCATTTTGTTTTATAATGAACGTTTGTTTGTTGATGGAAGAACATCGGGGCAATTATTAATATGCGTGCTTCCCAGCGCCATAGCTCAGTAGAAAGTCAAACATTCTTGTGAGCCCTGAATGACTCTATATGGTGCTCAATTCATCACATAGTGGCTGAATAAATAAACAATAATTAGCGTGCACCATGTGAGATCGATCTACAGATAGACGCCACACAAATTAAAGCAATGGAAAGTCATTTTGCACTGATTAGATATCTTAGGTATATATTTATCATGTATGAGTAGTTAAAACTATTTGACATTTCGTTAAGGACAAAAGACTCATAATGGCGAAATGATGGGCAATTTAGAATATTACACGCCGACATTCACACACAATGTACGGTTTATACATGAAATTTGACTTTCAAAAGAATGACATCTGATTCAGGTTATATTTATCTAAAGAATCGCATGGAGTATATAAATAGTAACATACTTAAATCTGAAGTTCCTTTTGGATTTTGTGAAATGTAATTAATTATGAAACAACATTTTTTTTAATATGCGTCTCTTACAACAGTGACATACAAAAGTTCAACTGGTAATTTTTTATAAAAAAGTATATATGTAAGAATAAAATACAGAATCACATTACGTGTCATGCTTTTAAACTTGTTTTGGTACATTCCCTTGAAACCATGACCATTATTACATTAGCGTATTCAATGATTGGTAAAATATTGACTTACGCACCGTGGATTTCTCCCAGAATAGAAATAGCGCACCTTCACAGAAAAACTCCATATCTTAGTGTCGACGTATGTAATTATTGGCTACGTGTACAAATGGTAGACCGTAATTATCTCACCGAAAAGACTGAGCTACACAGAAATTATTATGATAATCTTGATAATCTTGTTTTATGTGCTTTCTTTGAGTTGGATTTTTTTTTGGAAACAATATAACTGTTTAGCATTGAAAGAGTGCCATTTCGAGAAGTCGTATTTGGATAATTATAACATGGAGATAATGAAACTGACAATAAAGAAACACAACACTGCATGATTGGGAACCACATCGAAACTGTTGATACAAAAGTAACTCAATTATTTGTACCATTCACAATAGTATTGCATACAGCAATGAGCACATATGATATACAAGTGAACAAGTCTTGTGATATATTTGACTGATTAGCCGTACACATAATAGATGACATGAAGATGTGTTATACAATATCTTAATAAGCGTTTGCATGATTCATATTAAAATTACATCTATTATACATGGTTACTGTTACATGTCTTTCATAAGAACTTCATAAAAACCGTTTATAAATACGTATATGTTTCCGAAATTATAAGTCTCTCGCAATTTAATTTCGTTTAGATTGTCATCTCGATAAAACAAGCGAATAACACACTCAGTTTTAATAAATTAGTAGTAAATATATCAAAACTATTTTTATTCTCATGCTGCTTCATGCTTGCCAGCCGGGATATACATAATAATACAGTAGTAATATAAATACCAAAGTTATGTGTAGCTGCATAATGGCTTACATCAATTCGATTTAAACTGTTATAATGTTCATTGCTGTTGGTATGGCTATCTACAAAAGTGTTTTTCAATAAAATTGACATAACTTTATTCAAGTTGATACACGTAACATACACTAATTTTCACTGTTCAACTCATGCAGCAATAGTAACGTATTTATATTGTACAATAGTTCCATTTCTAACCCATGAACACATGCATGTAGGTATTCAAAGTGAGATAAAAAGATTCACGAATACCAATTAAATGAACCAAAATGACCGAATTTTGCAATATGCAAAAAAAAAACACTTCAAAGTTATCGATGCTTGCTGTCACAGTATTTCTGTAGCAAACCATTAAGGAGTAAGTTATGGATTTCTCGGTCAGAGCTCCTCGACAAAAAGAACCATTTATTGCCAAATATGTTGCCCTATTCATAAGATAAGAGTTAATTGTCAGATAATTTGGTGTGTCCTAGAGTTTGGCATAAATCGGATTTCAACTGAAGTAACAATATCAGAAGAATTAACGTACAATTGTACAAGATCACTATAATGTATTAAATCTCATTACTTTGCTCAATCTTGGACATAAACAATGTGTAAGTCTACTTTGTTAACACTATTGACATGTATAGTATTACTTATTTCAATTAACAAATGAAAAAGACAATATACGGTAAATAAACACACACTTTTCCAAATGCATTTTTTTGCAATTAACTATTTTATGTGAAAACACTGTTGATCAATGTGCGCATGCACATATTATATTTCTATTTATAGGGTGTTTTTACTCACAATCTAAAGAAATGTAAGAAAGGTCTATAGTCTATCACTTAAATATATTGACCTATTTAGTATATGTGTAAGACATATTAAGGAGAAATTAAGCAATCACGAATGTATAATACGAGCTCAATTATATCCCTATGGAATAATAACAGAGTAGGTAATACTCTTATATGCTTTTTCTATCATAATACCATTGAATAAAAAATATATGCAATATGTCAATATCAAATAATAACACTGTGTTTGTGTGCTGTAGTGGTATATATTTTATATTAACCTCGTTTAATTGCAAGTATGTATTAGTCAAACAATTAACATACGTATATACATATATTTAATCATTACACTAGTCAAGTAACCGTATGCACAGTTTGACAACTTTGTACCGGAGAACCATATAAAAATAAACGTACACACGTCCTATTTTGCTCTGAATGACCTTAAATCGCATGAACCTTTATAAACGTTTGATTACCATTTCACGTGTCATCTCTAGTGCGTCGTTCGTGTTTCAATCTCGAACTGACAATCTTCTCCGTGTACAATGTCATCTTAGATGGATGACTTGTGATCTTTCAAACCGCCGGTATTAGTTCCCAACAAAACATACAGATTATTGCCATTGTTTATGGCTACTACATAGTTAATCTCTGTGACATTGTTTACAAGAAACTGGTGCCTGTGTGTTTAGTTTTCACAATTCGCCACTGTTACATTTTACATATGAACCATCTAACTATACAATTAAACGTGTTCCTTTGTAACATAACGAACGTGACGAGAAAGATAATAGATACCATCTAAACTCCCTGTATTTAAGACATTTTGAGCAAGTTAGTGATGCAATGTTACTGAAAATGTTGATTTCAAACAATGGGTGAGTTTAATTATAAATAATTGAGTGAGGAATGCATTAATGAATCAATTAATCGTCTCAACAATATGGCAAATAGTAAATTATGCCAGCATTCAGCAAATACATGTTTAAATGTTTAAAACACTTTATAATTATTTATTTATTCAAGCATTCACATGTACTTTAAGAAACAAAAGCATTATGTACTAAACAGTACTAGCTCAGTATCGGAAAGGTTTGCTATTCATTTTCTTATGGCATTCACCAACTAAATAAATGTTTAAAACGAAACACGTGCTTGGGTTTTCACTCTGTGAACTCAGGAAAGCTGTTCAGAAGCGACCTGAACAAACAACTATTAACGCGTTCTTGGCGTTTGGACGCCGTCTTCATGCATTCTCACGAACACCCCATGACGTCACATGACCATCATAACGCGTCCTGGATCGCCGTACGAACACAGACAGAATACCAGCCTAGTGCCACTATGGTATAAAACATGCTGTGTATTTATTTTGCCTTCAGGTTTGTTTAAACCAACGCGAACAATTTGTTTTATCTACGTTTCATATATTGCAAAGAAGCAAACATCATTATTTGTCTGCCATATGGCATTATAAGCTCAACTGTTATCTTCTGTGCTAAATGATGTTCCAAACAGCCAGTATTTAAATAAAACAATCTGAACTGGATTAGGTTATCGCAATTTCGTCCATATTGTCAAATAATTTGGCATGTCCAAAAGTGGCAAAGCTAGATTGATCGTTTATAAAAGATTAATCCTCATTATCAGAGTTTTGAACTGCTTCAAGATAAAAAAGTGGGTAAACTGAAAGAAATGTCCACACCTTTAAAAATCATGTTCGAAACATTTTACAGGCTGTGGGTCTTTATTGTTATTGTTCTTAATGCCATACGTGTATACTTTCAAAATACAATAATACAACTTAATGTTAGTTTCATGTTCTTAAAATTGCTTGAATGTAATGATAACCGTACGCACAGGTTTTTGAACATAAACCCATCGATGATAATAATGAAATTGTATAATGGAAACATATTTCACTTGATAAACATTTGGGTTCATTTGTCCAGAGATCTATGTTGTTTTAATAGATTTTTTCGTGATAATGTTTGATCGGAGCTGTCTTTAAATGAAAGCAAACATACGCAATTGTAGAATAGACATATCTGTTGGATAAAACTACTGATTAGACATTCAAACTTCATACTGAATCAAAGATTGGGCAAAAACGTTATTCATCAAATAAAAATAGCGGGTGTGAAATCGTATTTGCGTCCACATATATTGAATCAAACGTGTCGCAATTTGTTCCGAAGATTCGACAAAAGACTTAGCACAACGAAATGATATGATTTATATAACTTTCATTGATCCATTTTAGAAACAGACATTTATTTTCTTTGTAAGTGTATATATATGCATCTTGAAAATGACATAATTGTGTTCGCCACTCAGTATGCTCAGAGGTAATTTGCAGTACATATCTGTCAAAATGTATAATGATGTATTACAAAAGCCTAGTAAATAAAACACTCCTAAAATAAAAAGAAATAGAGAAAAGATACCATAAAGAACACATCTAAACTATATGCAACGCTACGAAGCGCCAAGATTTGAACAAACCAGTACAAAACAAAGCAAAACATAAATAACACCACACAAAACAATGAATTAGTCACAACGTTAAATTTACACGGTGCTGTACAGATAAAATAACAGCACAATTGAAGCTGACAGGAAACTACAGTCTGGTCAATAACTGGTTCGAAAGACGTTAAGGTTTATAGCCAATACGAAAGATAAAGAAAGTGATATTTTTTGGCTCTGCAAATACTCGGTTATGAGTAACTTCAGTAAGCCGCGCGTTATTTTAAACAAATCTTAGAGGTCAAACATATGTCATTCTCCGATAAGAGCGTCACTGGTTACTCCGCCTTGAACATTATATGTTGACAAATACCAAAGTACGGAGAACGATTTGTTCAATATATTTATCGTCTCTTTGTGAACACGAAATGTGCGGGAATGTCTAGAGCTCGTTTTTAAAACGAATCGTATGTTTCAAGAAGACCGTATTCCTTTAAAATCAATGCATCTAGGAAGAATATAATTTATCGTTTTTTCCGTTCAATATATTGTATTCTCCTCGTCAATAAGTATGTGAGGGTCGGGGGCATCCCACTCCTAGAATAATATGACTAATAACGTGTTTTAAACAAACCTTTTACCAAGTAACAGTGAGTTTTAAGTGACAGACCAAATATTGAGTATATTGTTGATTTAATAATGTTCGTCAGTTTATGTCAAGACGAACGGGTCGGTCGTCAATATGCGTGCTTTCGGGCGTCATGATTTAAGAGCAAGTCAAAGATTGAGGCATGCCTTTACCCTGTTGTTCAACAACCACGTGTAAATACAAATCTACCTCAAAGCATTCTCATTCACATTAAAAAGCAATAAAAAAGAATTAAATTTCGAATTAATTAGATAAAATTACTCAATGGTATATATGCACGACAGCAAAATAATACAAAAAATTGAGAGATGAAATCATTCACCCTTAAATTTTATAATTTAGAATTGCCCCTTTTGCATCCATATGTGTATCCCGTTATTTGCAGAACGATAATTTACTTATAATATAATCATACTACAACGCATCACATTTTATGTATACTAAGCATACATGTTTATGCAGTATACACATTTAAAATGATGAGGAATTTGATAAAGTTGTTTAAATACATTTTCATGTTCACTTATTGATTGGAGAATTGTACTCAAAATAATAAATCTCAAAATGCCGATGTACTTAATTGGTAAACGACGCATATCAATATGGTTGATGTTTTAATGAAGAACAGGCATAAGAAGAACTAAATAAAGGGCACCCATAATATCATGAAAAATACAGATATTGCAAAGATATACACATGTCATCGACATAAACGGAAAATATAATAACATAATAACTATAACACGCACAATAGTCGGTAGCATTACACAAAAAATCATACGATAAAATCACATACGCGTCTACGTATATGACTGTTATACTTGAACAATTTAAATGCCTTTATTTATTTTCTTGCAGTCATGACAATTATTGAATTGGCTAATGCAATGATCGGTTAAATATATGCTAATGCACCGTGGATTTCTTCCTGCAATAGAAGAAGAACTAATTGCTCACCGCCACATTTAAGCACCATATGTGTTGTTGACATATCTAACTATTGGCTATTTGTAAAAATGGTCGACTGAATTATTCTACCGAAACAACTGATTTACACAGAAATTATTATAATCGTCTTTATGCGTCTTCTTTGATTAAAGATAAATTGCATTGGCAACATGATAACTGCTTAGCTAAAAATGGCACGTTTCGATAAGTCGTCCTTCTAATAGGGAACAAAACAGCCAAATTACGTTAAATATTTCTTTTATAGCACAACAGTATTAAATAGGAAGCATGCTTCAGATTTAAAGCAATACAATCTATGACATGTAATTCTAAAATATGCAGCACTGTCTTAAATAAGAATTCTCTATATAAAGATGTTCCTAATTTAAGCTTCTTGTCTTCTAAGTACACTGATGCAAACTGATAAAATAATGAACTGAACGAATAAAATAGACCCAAGAGAATTTATTGAAATGATGACCGTGTCAAGCGCATGCGCAGAAAATGTTGTTAACGTGTGCTATCGATCGCCATGTCTTGACAAAGTTTAAATGACTTTAAACACAGAGTACATTAGCGCATTTCATTTTAAAATCCCAGTTTCGTCTTTTTTTAAACCATATCATAGTTTCGTTATACTAGTAGTAAGTTTATCAATTGATAATTCAACTTTGAGCACTTGCACGTAATATTATAAAAATGAGATTTCTGCTGTTGGTGTTGCTTTTTTGGTCTCAAATATCATGGTATTACATTGTTTGTTTAATTTTTATTTAACACGAAATGGAGATATTCCAGTTGATTCCGAGTAGTATGAAATATTATATCAGGCACCTTTAAATCAATCCGATATCAGCGTAGAGATATGATAAAAAGATAATACCACAGCGACGACATCGGCCTGATACAAAGCTTAGTGATATTTGTTTATAATGTAACTATAGATAATCTGACTGCGATACTAGTGGATACTTTATATGCAATTCAGAAGACCAGATAAGAATACCGTACATCTATGATAAACAACAATACAACCTAAGATATATAAGCGAAAAGGTCCAGTCATCAGACGTATACAAAAATGCATGAAGTTAGTAATGTGATGTCATATACCGTATTACGTGTTTAACTAATGCTCTAAATCTAGTATATATGACAACACTTGATTTAATAAAAACTTGCTTTTTGCCAAAAAATGAATATGTAACACACAATAGGATATTTCTAGATTGTCTATAATTTCGTTTCTTGCAGATGGGCACCATATACATAAGGCGTTACATACTCACGTATGTTATTCAATTGATATGCGGATTGATATTAATATGGGTTGTCTATGTACTACAGTATGTTCAATAAATTAAATTTGACTTGATTGTCGTGGATGTTAGAAATGGTCTCATTTTATCACATGTCAAATTATGCAGCGATAAATGAGGATACGTCTTATAAAACTTACAATTTAAAGTCTTATACAACTTATGATTTAACGTCTTATAGACCTTACAATTTAACTAATCAATGGTCGTGTATAAACCAGACAGAAAGGCCGTATAGATACCAGTCAACTTATCCATTAACACATGAATGTAAATACGTACTGTGAAAAAAAGAGATAGGCGACCGATAACACCAATGTACCAAACCAAAAGGACCGAATTTCGGAATATGCAAAGAAACCCCTTCCAGATTATCGATGCTTACTGTCACAGTATTTTTGTAGCGAACCAATAAGGATTGAGATATGGATTTTCCGGTCAGGGTCCCCCCAATGAAAAAACATTTATTGCATATTGTGTTCATAACACATGAGTAATTTTCGCTCAAATTATGGTGTCCTATGCTATTGAATATATCTCATTTAAACTAAATTATGAACATTAGAAGAATGAACTTAATATTGTAAATTATTATTATTTGAGCGTCTAACTGGATTGAATTTTATCTCGATGCTGATTTGTCTAGGGCATACAGGAATTTTCATGTATAAGTGCCGTCCATCACGAAGCCTGTCGCTTCTTCCTATGTGTAGGGAGATATACACAAAACGCAGCAGTGACAGGAGACATGGGGTGGACCCCGCCACATATTCGACAGTGGAAATCTGTGCTAGGACAATGGTTCCGCTTAAACAGGATGGAAGACAACAGACCTAATGAACAGGGCAAGGCGCACGACGAAACAACTGGAGCAAAACGATAATAACATCGGTCAATACAAAACTGCAAAATGCCGTTCTTTGTCATGGTATTATTTACAGAAAAAATAACAAATGTCTCTAATAAATAGCTATCAACGAGTCATGTTGAACGAATTTTAGCGTGAATGGGAAGACATTGTTAGTAGAGAACATGGTTGAATACGCCGAATGGGGGAAATACATTTCGAAACTATAAGTGTTTAAGACAGAGTTTACTGTACAGTCATACGTCATGTGTAATACGATAAGTAGAACACAACGTAGTGCCTTGGCAAAATTCCGCTGCGGTGTTGCACCTCTTCGTATAGAAACAGGACGATATGAAGGTGTACCAAAAGTGAACGATATTGTTTTATCTGTAAGGCATGTGTCGAAAGTGAACAGCATGCCTTATTGATGTGTCCGCTTTACACAAATATAAGAACAACTTTAACAGAAAGTGCTCTTTTGGTTAATTTAAATTTTAACTTACTTAACCCATGAGAAAAAATGCACTTCTTGTTGTCAGATGAGCGCCTTATTAAGCCCAGTTCCAGAGCCTGCCATGACATTTTAATGAAGCGACGCAGACTCGCATCAATAAATAAAATTCGTATGAAATAATAATATACTTTATTTATAACTACGCAACTGTTTATTATCATTTAATGTACAAATTCCATTGTCTCTTATTGTTTATGTGTGTTAATATATTTTATTTAATTTTAATTACAATTAGTCTTTTTTTAATTTAATTTCCTAAAGAATCTTTGTTATAATTCTAACAGATGTGAACGTTTTTATGATGCATATACTCATCGAACACTTTAAGAATTTTTAGAGCCTTAGTGTCTCGTAACTCTTTTAGACTGGTTTTGTACATATATAAAATGATTTTGTTCTGAATTCCTGTGTTTGTATGTACAAACGTGAGACGTTAATAAACTATTATATGTGTCTAAACCATTCGCAAACGTTCTAAATTAACAATATTCACGTTTATCGTATCACACATTAATATTATCAACGGACAATCGACAATAGATAGTAAATAAACAAGCATTTTTCCATATGCATCTTTTGTTTAATAAGTGTACTATGTAAATGTAAGTACATTAATGTAAAGGCATATATCAAATATAAATTAGAACGTACAACAGATGCGCTGTAGCGGTATTTAATTAATATTTCCTTTAATGCACTTATGCTTCAGTAAAAAAACATGTTCATGTTCATACAAATCTTTGATCAAGTACCCATATTTTGACAATTTGTACTTCATAACCATTCAAATAAACATAGACAGGTGAAAGTTTGCTCTGCATTTTCCACTGTTACATTTAACGTTTAAAAATTCAAACACAACAATATCACGTGTTTCTTTACATACTGCCAAACTCGACGAAAATCGTAGAAGGCATCTGGCTTATAAGTATTTATGAAATATTCAGTAACTTAATGATGTTACTTACTAGCAATCGTTTATTTCAAGCAATGAACGGTTTGAAGTATGAATGATTGAATAATGAATGACTTTATCGAGCAATCACTAGACACAACACTATGTCAATGAAAACAATAAGTATTTATCAGTGCATCCAGCAATCAGCATCGAAATGATTAAAAAAAACGTTATTTATTTCAGCAAACACATGTACAAAAATAACAACGTATTGTTCAGTATCGAAATAGTCTGTAAAATATCTTCTCATCTCGTTCTCAAATTAAATTGATAACAGAACCAAACCAAACGAGGATAGAATAAAACAGAAGCAGTTCATATTATAACAGACGATATTTGCCGCTTAAAACTTATTTATTGTTTATATATAACGCCTATTTGGAGTCAATTGCATTATTCACACAGTACGCTTGGTTTTGCTATCGGTGGGAATAGACAATGACGCATATCGCTCACATCAGACATAAATTTATATTTCATCTACTTATGGCACTAATTTGGTGTAACAAAAGAATATATGAATAATAAACACATATCACTGGTGCGCCTCTTTACAAGTATTGGTATTTCCAATTTATTTCATGAAAGACGCAGGATCTTTTATAATGTAAAATAATATCAAAATCATATCATAAATATTAGAAATTCTATACAAAATACATTATATGATAATATAAATTAAATATTTTTAGTGTTTTAATATTGTCAAAAAAGACAAAATATTGTATTAGAATCCTTATGCATGTAAACGAGTTTATAACTAGGTCCTCTCATCTTTTATTCGCCGAAAAATGATGCTTTGCACTGGTTTTATCACAAAAGGTAATTCATTTCATGTAAGTTATTGCACACACTGTTATATGACATCCGACATCGATTACTGTGCTGATTTCAGAAATATAATTATCAGATATAGCAAATAAAGTAAAAATAAAAAATGTTACCACCATTGTTAAAGTCATGTAACTGTTTTATTCAAAATAGGTATGCGTAGCAAACTTGATCTGGTAATTGTGCCTTCTGTTTTGTTTTAAAAAAGTTAACCGAATGCTTCCAGAGCTATGTAACTATGTCAAGTTAAGGAACTGTACACACGTGTCAAAATCAATTTTTTAAACATAATGCGGACTAAGGTTTTTAATTGAGTGAACAAAATGAGATTAAAAAGTATGCACTGAAGCAGCTAAATTTAAGTTGTGTATAGCAAAAAATATGCATATCAGTTTTTCATTAGTTGACCTACTAATTTTGACGAAAGACATCTAATCATCTTACCATTTCTTTTCTCAGTTTTTATTTGTAAAAACAAAATTTTATGTCAAAATGATTCAATAAATGAACAATTTTACAAAATAAAATCTCTTTTGGTTGATGCTTATCTCCTAAGCTTACGAATTGCGAATCCAACAGAATAAATTGAACTATGTAAAGGATCGAAACATCTAGGGTTAAGTATTTTAAATATAAAATGTAAAAAGAACAACAAAATGGCACTAACACAATTTACTAACACAATACATAACATGTTTATATTGCTGTACTGATTACATAACAATGCAGCTGAAGGTGACATTACACTAGAATCTAACCAGCGTGTGGCTTAATTGAGAAAAACGTTCAGGTCTATAGTTCTTATCAAGGATCAAGATAGTCATATTTATTTTAATGGCTCTGCAAATAAACCATAATGGGCAACTTCAGTAAGCCGCGCGCTATTTGACCCAGCTATGAGAGTTCAAACATGCATCAATCTAAGAATTGAGCATCTCTGTCTACTCTGCAATTAAATGTTGAAGAGTCCTCAGATGACTAGATTTATTCCAGATACTAACGAATATATAACATAACAAAAACAGAACGAGTCCGTTCAGTACCTGTATTCTCTTCCCAGAAACCACGAAATGCACGGACTGCACATAGTTCGTTTTAAAGAACCTTAGTGTGTAAATAAAAGCATTGTTCTGTAAATGTTAAACCGTAATCGAAAATGCCAAACTAATCAACGATACACGACATATAGTAATGCGTCTGGTGTTTTAACTGAGGAAAATATGTTGATGTCATAAAAAGTCACTCACTTTAAAAGACTGTATGTTTGAGTGAACATCATATTGTATGCACTTCACATAACGTCAACTCAAATAAAAGAAGAGAAATGCGCTGAAGGAAATTGCTTTTGTTATAAAAAAATGTAATGGTTCGGTAGTATTCGTCTAATATGTATTATAGGATAAATCAAATACGCCTTTATATGGCCTATATATGGTAACATATAATATCATGTTCAGTGGATTTTGCTCAGCAACAGAAATGGAACTAACAGTGCAACGTCACAGACAAACATCACATCGTATTGCCGTCGTTTGTAATTAGCGGCTACTTGTAAAAATAATAAGCCGTTATAATTCCATTCCACTCAAATGACTGAACTAAACGGACAGTATTATACACGTCTTGTTCTATAAGTATTTTTGTTAGTTGAGATCAATTGTATTGGGAAACTTAAACTGAATAGCTTAAAAAATGACTAGTTTCGGTGCAACGTCTGTCTTACTGAAAGGAAACATCTTAGTGATGAGACAGTCATCCACTATTGTCAAATAATATATAATATAAGAAAGTTCCTTTGTTATGCCTTATTTAAAACCAAGCATGTATCTCTATAACTGTTATGCCTATTTCGAATGAGTGTATTCAAGAGGACTAACGAGGCCTTTGAGTAAAATTATAAAAGAAGACTAAGAAAAGACCAGCACATTTATAAATAAAGACTATACTAAGTATGTGAATCATAGAGCGTGGCCAGTTTTAGCCTAGTGGTATGATTTAAACAGACTTTTTAGAAGACCACAAGAACATGTTACATAGCAAATATTACACATTTGGGCCTTGCGATTGTAGAAAACAGATAACCCTTGCATCGAATACAGTTTCTCGTATTTGTATGTAAATACAATATGCGTTTGATCGCGGAAAACAGATACGTATAAACTTGATTTTTGCTATTTTCTTTCTTTTAAAATCACCAAATTCAGACGTTTAAAACAAATTAACAATCATACATATTAACCAGTGTACCAAACTTCGGAATATCCAAACTAACCTGATGCAGTTTATCCATGCTTGCTGTCACAGTAATTGTAAAGCAAAAGATGCGGATTGAGCAATGGATTTCCTTGTGAATGAAAGATTGCCGGATGGGTTACCATGTTCATTACACGAGAGTTAATTTTCAGCTTAGGTATTTTGGTTCTTTTCTATCCCATTTCAATTAAATCAACTTCATCAGCAGAATTTAAGTTAAATTATAAATTATGATTACATATGACGTGATTACACCTAAGTTTGTTTCTGTTTTCTTCGGTAATTGAACGCTCGTAATAGTAGTCGCATAAAATATACATGAATTGCTATCTCATAATAGGTCTTGTGTAGTGGCAGAAAGACATCAATACAAGAAAATGACCCTCGCTCTGTGAAAAGGAGGTTTAATGCATGTGCGTTAAGTGTCGTCCCAGATTAGCCTGTGCAGTCCGCACACGATGCCACCATACCGGACAGGTGGGGTTTCCTCCGGGTACTCCGGGTTCCCCCAACAATACAAGACCACACCACAATTAACAATATATTTCAATAAAAAAATAGCTGGAAATTCGAGATATAATTCAATGTTTGTTCTCACTGTCGTGAGTCAAATAGTTAATTAGGTAGGAATGACTGAACTAACTCCGAGTCCTAACATAATGCAGACTTAGGCGCCGAAGCATAAGGACTTCATAAACTTCGAAATATACACACACACACATACAAACCGAGATTCATTAAACAAAACAATAGTTAAATTATTAAAGCTGGAGTCAAAGCCTCTGAACGGTCAATAATTATTCACAACACATGTTCACATTTAGAAATAAAAAAGTAAGTTAACTATTTCCTTTAAACAACAATTGTGTAATTGTGTATGATGCTTATATATACCCACATTTAAGTATCTATTAGTTAATAAGTTGTGTTTCCCTGTTGAAAATGGCTATTAACTTTATTGTTACCGACACCACAACCGTATAAGTTTATTTTGAAATTTTTGTTTACGAATTTTGTCAAAATATATTTAAAGTATGTGCTTTATAAACGTGTCGGCATTGCTACCCTTTTCTAGGTAATATACACAATATAGTGTACGTAAAATCATGTGAATTAATTTTATATAATTAATCAAGCGCAGTTATTGGGTATTGCCTTTCATATATATATTTGATTTGATATATATTTCATTTGCATTCACTTAATATATAAGAAAATTTTGGTTTGAAATTTTAGTTAAAAAAGAACACAACCAAATGTAAATAATATTCGCAAAAGTCACATTGAACCACTATCCTAAGGCAAAAGTGTTTTCTCCAAATTTCAATTTTCCCCATTCTGCGGTCTCTAATGCGTCATACTTATTTCCATCAAGGCTTGACATTTTGTTTTTATGTCCTACGTCATCTAGCACTGAGGACTCACGGACTTTCTAGCCATTTTTTCTATTTTTTTCCTTCACAATAACAGATAATTGCGATATTTATTGTCGTTTTTTGTAGTTTATATGTGACACTTTTCCGAGAAACGTTTCACGCATACGGTTTGAATGCCATTTGTGTTCATAACATAATTCTAGTATTCGAAGTTTGNGAAATATTGTACGAAATTTTCGTTGATTTTGAGTAGCAATATGGCTTTAATAAATACAGTTATAATTGAATACACTCTTTGGTTAATTTAGAATATTTCTTAAAATCTGTTGTTATAATTAGCATTTGTAATGAAATGCCTTTTGGTATTATAATATTGTAATACTTTTCGAATGTAAGAGTAAAACGCATTCGAGTATAACGAAAAAGTAAACTTTTTTTTCTGGCTTTAATGCCATCCATAATTCTTCTTATATTCGATCATGACTGTTGCTTATTTTCTCGTAGATATAACGAGCGATGTTTTCTTTAAGACGAACAGAGTGAACATTACCGATGGATGTCGCATGTTCGTGAAGGAAAAACAAACAACATTAGATGTTATTAAGTTATAAATAGTTTATCCTCGGCACACGCGTTGAATGGAAATTTGATATCAAACAAAATTATCCAAGACTTGCTTGCTTTGCCATTTTTGGTAGTAAAATGAAATATCCATTATGAAGCCAGCCTGAAACCTATCACAGTATGTGTCATAGCAACGCGGTATTATAGCAACGCAGTAATATCAATGTGTTTAAACATTAAGACACATACGCTTCTTAACATCTTTTAGGTAATGGATTTGTGCAAATCGCATTTGCTTTTAAGATAACAATATTATTTCATAGACACAAACGTCATTAAATGTCTCGAAAGAAGTTCATCAGGAATGTTTTTGGTAATTATTGAACAGTTTATATGTACATTCCAAGAGTTTATTTCACAAACCGTGACAGTTTCGATCCACCATTGGTGAATCTTCATCAGACTGTGACTTCGCGGGAAGTGAACAACATTCGGGGGCCTCTCGTAGGTAAGACCGACCAGCATGTTAAAAACTCAAAACATTTCAGTGAATGCATGTCGGGAATCATGATAGAAGATGATGAAATATTCAATTCACATGATGTAATGTCGTTGTTTACGAACACTCTTATTGACAAAACTATTGAAATCATTGAATAATGGCTCCTTTCTGACACTACTTTGAGAAAGAGAACCATCTTAGAAGTGAATGATATTATGGACCCTTTGAAATTTATCTTGACCGATCTCATATTTCCAGTTTCGCGGGGAAATTTTTCAACAAACGTTTGGTACGGCGATGAGTTCACCAGTGAGTCCCATAGTAGTGATTCTGTTTATGGAATGGCTAGAACAGCAGGCCATTGCAACATCTCCCATAACATGCGCCCCTAAACTTTGGAAGATACGTGAATGATATTCTGGAGATCGTGAAGAAAGGATATGTGAATCAGTTGAGTGAGCACTTAAACACAGTGGATACTACAGGCAATATAAAATTTACAAACGAGGATGAAGTTGAGGGCAAGATATCATTTCTGGACTCTTTGATAGTGAGAAATGAGGACGAATCGGTGAAGCTCTTGGTTTACAGGAAACCTACCCATACAGATCAATATCTGCAATTCGACTTCCACCACCCGTTGTCTCACAAATTGAGCGTGGTAAGAACTCCAGTTGACAGATGTTTTACGATAATGGCTGATAAAGAGGATCAGAAAAGGGAACTTGACCACATCACGGGAGCTCTGAAAGTGTTTGGATATCCACAATGGACAAAAAACAAAGTGATAAAAGACACTGAAACGAATATATCAGAAAAACAAGAAGAGAATGGTTAAAGGACGAAAGAAAGGGATAAAACCAAGAACAAGTCAAAGGGTATAGTAGATATTCCCTATATGAGCCCCATCTACAGGCATGTGTTTACTGCTGGGAACAAGTCCGGTAGTAAGTCCGCCCTGTGACGTTCACTTCCAGCGAAGTCACAATCTGAAGATTCACCAATTGTGGATCGAAACTGTCACGGTATGTGAAATAAACTCTTGGAATGTACATATAAACGGTTCAATAATAGTCATTAAAAGTGTCATAAAATCATAGATTTATGAAACATATTTATTGATAAAAAAACGTACACTTCTCTGAAGAACAATTACAAAATGTGCAAAAGTTAAATTAAAACAAATATTGGCTTCCGTTAAATTTCTTACTGCTATTTACAAACCATGTGTCCGTCATATTTGTAACACATTTAGAAAACTAAATGTATGGGTATATCAGATATGTGATTAGTATAAATCTACACAAGCCTCAAAATAAAATTCATATTTAACAAAAAGTAAAAAAAAAAAAAAAAAAATGTTTAATATGAAAATGATTTTCAAATAAAAAAAACGCGCATTAAATAAGAAAACATTATTGTTGGTGTTTGAATGTGCTGTAATTGCATAAATAGTCACCGCCATCACCATACACCTGCTGTTAAATGCTCCTCAAAAGTAGTATTATCATCTCCCACAAAACTGTTGCCATACTAACCACAAACACTGTCATCTCTTCGATCCAACACAGAAATATGCAGATCTCTCGACCACAAATTAAGTGCCCTTTGCCTCACTATCATGCATAGCCTTAGGCATTCACTCAGTGCCATATTCTCTCACCAACATTACGGTCATTTAGACTCGCACAGTGTAAATATTTTTTTCGCAAACGAACGTGGCCATCTAAAAAGTGTTTATTTGTCCCACATCATGGTGTTTGTGCCCATTTCAAAAATATATGTAGTAGCATATTTGAAAGTACCGGTACATTTACTCACCACGTAGTGTTTTATTCGTTCAGATAGAAAAAAGCAAAAACAGTACTATATAAAGTGTTGGTGATAAGACTTTAATATTGTGGTAGATAGTAACACTATTGTGTGGTTCAAATAGAATAATTTTAATGACGTGTAGCGTTTGAGAGAGCACTTCTGTGTGGGATTTTTTTCTACTATTTCGGGCTATGAAGACTGCATTTTAACCGGCGATAACAATGGCACTAAATCGTTGGCGATGGCCATATTTTGTGTGTTCAATGTGTGCTTGTGAACACAGTATTTTGATCTGCACCAGTCCATCAGTTATTGTCCTGTCAATATTTGACCAATAACTCCTTATGGCTAACAAAGATACATGTTTTGTATATTGCATATAATTTAAATGCCCGCTTCGTGTATGTGGAGAACGAAATATGATGGCAACACATGAAAATCCATGTCATGCGATGAAATGAAGTCGCAGAAATTCTAATGGATTCCTGCAATGAACAAGTAATAAAACAGCGGGAGGACCTGTTTCTGTTGAAATCAAATTGCAACCAATTAAACGAGTCTAAAATTGCGCGCACGATAGGGGAATACTCATAAATTGTATGAGATAAAAGCTGTGCGCAAAAAACAAAACTGTTTCGATATTCAAATACCGAAGACACGTTCTGTGATTATTTCGAGCGTTTCATATTTCTAAGCAGCTGCTTAAGACCTCGTAAAACATGATTTAAATGGAGTCGGTGCAGTAAAATGTATTCTTGATTCATCAGCAGGTGTGTAACCAGACAGATCATCGGCGTTTTCGCAATTTCTACTGTAACGTGACCAATTCGAAAACATTTCAGTTGACAAATGATCCGCGTTCTGGAAAAGCTGGACCTAACGCATGTGCATATAGTGTCGTCCATTATTAGCCTGTGTAGTCTGCACATCAGGGATGACACTTTCCTCTAGATTTGGTTTTTGTTCAGAAGAGACGTCCTTTAAACGAAACATTTCCATAAAAGCGGAAAGTTTCGTCCCTGATTACCTACTGCATACGCTAATGCTTATCTGGAACTACACCTTACACACATGCATCAAGCCGATTAGTCCAAGATCGAGGCTCAAATACTCATTGTTTTGCATTAAAATGGAGATCAAGCGAGTGTATTGTAACATATCTAATCAGAATATATCATTTTTATATTTTATCGCCAACAATACCATAAAGGAGTATGTCTTCAGTATCAACCAACGATCATACAACAATAATGAATATTGTCAAATAATAATAATATATTGTCCAAATTTTAATTGAGAACATCAGCCTTATTGGCCATATCGAATAACTTAAAGAACGACTTTCAATTATTTTGTGACATGCTGGTGATTGTTATCAAGCAACTCACTATCAGTAGTCATATCACAGTTCGATGAATGACTCAGACTGCTTATTACCCGCAATCCTTCGCCTCATAACAGTGCAGCGTTTAGCAATAGTTTAGACTAGATGTAAATATAAAATATCAAGCATTAGACACCAGTATTGCAAAAGCACTGTTACACTACATTGAGATTCACCACCCAGTCAGTCGTTCAATTGACAATCGTATTATTCAGGGGGTGATTTCTGCACCTTTCAGCTGATGTCCTTCTTTTTAATGTCCAGATTGCTTTCACAAATAGTTCTTTACTTTAATAGATCAGTTAAATAATGAAGACCTTTGGTGATACTACTTATCAGTGTGGGACTTTGGCCTCATCTGGGGTGTTTCCAACATCAAACACATGATGAGTGTTGTTACTTGTGTTATAACAGTGAAATGCAGGAAAAAATGTCCGTATGCCTCTGCGTACATCAGGTCGCGTAATGTATAAACAAGACTACTGACGCAGACGAGTGGTTAGAATAAACACATATATTATCAACTAAGGAATTTTGCATAAAAGACTATCATTGTATTTGCGTCTGGTGTTTGTTGTTTCGAATGATCTTCAGCTGACAACCGATCTTAAAAGTGGTAACCTGCCTTTGACCACTTCCCTTGACTAGCTGCTTAACACAGGTTAAGGTTTTGAAGGTCGCCGTGGCGTTGTGGATATGGTTTCCACCTAGCGATCGGGAGGTCACGGGTTCGATTACCTCACTGGCAGCGTTCTTTAGATCTCCTCCAAAGACACCAATTACTAATTCTAGTCCCAGGAAACAGACTCGAGAGCTTTTTAAATAAGCCTTAGGCTTTCGATGTAATCGAGCTAAAATAAATAGATTTGGACTATATTATCAACTGAGGAATTTTGCAGAGAACAACAACCACAGCATGATCAAACAAGCATATATTGTATTGCTTTGTAATATGAATTGCAAGTTTGTTTATGAAGTTTATTTACACGTGTATGTTATTCATTGTGGGCTAAATGTGAGTTTCGGCGCACCATTTAAAGGATTAATCCCCTCTCAATGCTTAACATTGACCGTTCACAGTCGGTGATCACAGCTGTAATTATTGTTTTGTTTAATGGTACTGTAATGCATATGATCTTTGCCACTAGAATAATAATTTTGAACGTTTGCGGATGATATCACACATGTCTCCCCTGATGTTTATACACCATAATATAATATAACAAATACAGAATCACCCGAATGCTTCTCAGCGTTTCGTAAGTTTGGATATGTTTCAATGTCCTTAAATGCCAAAATGGAAAATCCTCCATTTGAGAATAATTCGTTTTTAGACAAAAACATTTTGAAGTATTTGTTTGTTATCTTAAATTTATTTAACCCCATCCGTCAAGCAGCCCATAGCCTACACACTACTATACAGTACAAACAACACGAAATAGAACATACAAATGATGCATGCCGGGATCACCAATAACCAAAAAAGCTTAAAAGATAAGGACATTGTGTGAGAGACATTTACTCTTTAGAAACTTGATATACAGAGCTTTTACTTCAGAAACGTTCTATTTTCACCATAATACTTTCATTAAGACAATATCACACTAAGACATCATTTTGCGTGCTGACGTATCTATAAATTTGCAAAGGATGACGGTCAAGCCGATTATATAACGATACAATCATGTCGGTTTCAATAACTGGGTTGAAGATTCAAGTTCCATATTGTCTACAGTTTAGGCACCAGTTTAAGGTGTTTTTGCACATATACGACAATAGAGTAACTCTTCAATGAATACGAAAAGGGGATTGTAATGGTTAAGTTTTTTTATGTCTGTTTGTTGCATTCTTTCCTCTGACATATTCATGAACATGCTATTTACATATGTTTCACATTTGATGAACATTGAGAGTGCAAAATTCCATTTAACATATTCAGACGGAAGTAGAGAACCATTTGCAATTCATTTCTTCGAGAAATAGTCTAAGGATGTCTTACACTTTTAATAAAAAGACCGTTATTTGAAGTCTTCTTACGACCTCTGACAAAGCGCCTGATTTCATTGAGGGATTGGTTTCAGACGACATACTGCTAGACAGATTTAATGTTTATTCGCCTTAAGTTTTGACACTTTAATGTATTCCGAGACTCCAGTGCTCGTGGTGAAAACATTTAACTATCTGTCCAACTGTTCTTCATTAATGTTGGAACTTTCCTCAGACCTATTAGCTGCCTACTCCAGCTTCGTAAGTATGACTTTTATTTACCACTTGTTTTTCTTCGATTATAGGGAAGGCACGAAACCACATGTCAAGAATGAAGGGAACTATCTGAAGGACTATCACAATAACACACAGCGCCACATGGGGCATGAGCAAATACATTATTATGAAATACGAATTTAAGTTTGACATTATCTCTATGGTCATTGTCATTTTGTAGCTTTATATTAAGCTTTCAAGTCGACCAAGTCTTTTGTATCTGGTTTCGGTATTCAAATTAAGATATTTTATCTACAATATCTAGTTACTGTTTCTTTTCCTTCAGGGTATACCAAATAAAGGCGTTGCACCTGCACTTTTGCTTTGTATTTGATCGGCAGTTCAGTAATTTAACATCCATGTTTTGTGTAACACATTTTTAATATTTGTTATGTCTTACATATTTAAAATAAATAACATGTTTGCTATGTTTGCTAAATGTATTCGGTTTGTGTTCAAGTCATCAATTGGCCCTATGCAGAGTAATTATACATGCTTATCATTTATTAAACAATAATGAATGGTATTTAAATTGTATTTTCATTAATTATTATTACAAGTGCAAATTAATTAATTATCAACCACATAAAAGAGTATGTTACGACAAGACATAAATTAATATACACATAATGCTTGTAAAGAGGAAATGCTGAATAGTTGTGCAAATTTATACAAACAATTAGACAAATTGATACATCTGCAGTTTATTAGTGAAAACAAAACACTAGTGCCAGTTGTTTGCTAAACTGGTTTAGGGCACATGTCCACAAACGTACTCAATTCTTAACGTATGTCATACATAAGAATCTTTACATAATCAACCCACTAAAGGGTTTAAACATTATATACGTATTATACAACACAAAATTATAAAAATACATACAGACACAATAATAAAACAACTTTAAGATTAATCTTACAA
This sequence comes from Dreissena rostriformis, assembly GCA_007657795.1. Classification (NCBI taxonomy): domain Eukaryota; kingdom Metazoa; phylum Mollusca; class Bivalvia; order Myida; family Dreissenidae; genus Dreissena; species Dreissena rostriformis. Next base: position 170,040 of record VMBQ01001525.1, read on the forward strand.
TCGAAAAAGACGAACTAATTTAAATAGCTTTCAATTCAAGAATAACTTTAACAATGCCATCCTTTTGAATGAACATATTCTTAAATAATCTTTAATAATCCGAGTAAACACAGCAATATTCGCAAGATATTCTCCAAAAAGCATGTTCCGACAACACGAAACGAACGTGCATCAATCTGCAGAATGTAAAAAAACACTATTTCCAACGGTTTGTGTGCCAAAACGATGGATTTAGCATTCAAACCAAAACCACATCATACATTCTAACCTATTTGGAATATACACTTGGAATACACGACGTGGATACTGTTATTTTACAACCTTTAAACTTGTGAACGTCATATATAAAGAATTATATACAGTGATCATGCTTTAAATACATGCAATATTTACACAAGCATCGACTTAATTCTTTTGTATTTAAGCGTAGATTTTGATATTAACGATACACACAGTTTCATTATATACATGCATTCAGTATATTTCAACATTATACATAATCATATAATATAATTGTAACCTTGATAGAGTGCACACAATTGGTGGTAATGTGAAACAACAGTTCAATGATTTAAAAAGGAAGTTAATGACACTATTGTTAAAGAGAATATTTTCTGGCAACATATATTTTTGTATCATGTCATTCGAGCAAATATATCCGCGCGATACATTCTGCACGAGTCATTTTAAGTTAGACTGATATTGCACGTAAATTAAGTTTTAGCTAAATAAATCACATACGCTCACAAAATTGGTCCAAAAACTTGTATAATAATACGAATCGATTCGGAATCTGCTGCTCTCAGATTGTACTCGTTAATTTATCCACGAGGAATTGCATATCTGAGGAATTGTTTTACATTTAACTAACTGCAAGCGTCCGTTTGAAATACTTCAAGTATCCACGCTACCTCGATCAGATAAGAGCGCTTTTAAAAAATCGTATGCAAGCTCATGAAATGACGCTGCATAAATAAAAAGCGTACTTTACGATCGCTAACGCAATTGTCGTCTGCATGTGTCCGTAAAATCTCTTATGGTGTAGACATTTGGCAGATGACGGACGGATACTATTACTGGCCCCAACGAACCCTGAAAGAGACATATAACAAACCAGATGAAATTACATAGAAACTGTTGATTGTTTTGGAAGAACTTAACTTTTCAAATTCGGTTTAAATATTTTGATATCATTCGTTCATACAAATTTATTGGAAATCCGAAAGAATTTCATATGTTTCCTGCCGGAGTGATTTGGAATGCATGTAACTAAAATAAAGCCATTTCCATAGCTTTAGTCAAAGCTTCAACAAGGTAAAAGAAAACATCAAGAGGACCACTAAAAATCATACCAAAAAATTTCGACTTCTCTACCCTACGGATATATGCAAGGTTCCACTGTGGTCGCCCACCCGTATTGATTTCCGTCCGAGTCACGTGCCAGTGCTGGTCACTTGTTCCCCCACCAGGAATCGCGAGATCAAGAGACCGGGGAGTCATCCGCGTCGTCGACGGCGGTGGCGTCGGCTTCACGTATTCTGGGGGTAAGAATGATGCTGGATGAATGACAATTTAAAGCGATGCTTCTGTTTCTAACGTTTTTTGGTTTTAATTGTAACATTTGTTATTCTGATATTATAATGTAGTTGGCACAAAAGTACATTGCGTGCGATAATTACTTCAGTAAAATAGCATTAGATAAATGAGTTATGCTGTTAAGATTATTATATATATAGTTGCATAACAAGTTTATAAAAATCAGACAAGGCCTTTCAAGCATCCAGATTTCTTAAAGAGAAGGAAAGTACACACAGTTGCAAGGAAATACTATTGACTAATTTAAAGGATCAAAAACTGACGTAAATAAAAAAATAAAATTAGCATAAATTGCAAATTGCAATGATTATTATAAAATGATAGATTTTCAAATTTCCAAATTGAACAAGCGCTTCCTTAAACAAAATGTGCAAGATTATTTGGATTTTTAATATTTTAAAATTTTAATTTCAATGTGCACTGAAAAATCACGAAACTTTTGTTTTTCTGTTTGGAAAACACAAAACCAACATCGAACGAATAAAGAACGACGAAAGATGCTTCTCTAACACAAAGTCTTAATAGTAGCTCCGGCTCTAATTTCGTATTGGAGGGATGCTTATAAGAAACCATATATATGTTATCAGGAGTAAAAAGTCGCCGCAAGGCGGACGCCATATGTTCAATATCGCACACTCACGCCTGGCTTCGACTTGTTGTTTATGCACCGTTTGGTCCCATGAATCTATAGGATGTGACATGATATGAATTTTATGGAAACAGGCGATGCTAATAATCCACATGTGATTGTACGGAGCGTATGACAAATTTCGCTTACCACGAAAGATATGGCAGAAAGTCAATACGTGATTTCGGAATACTCACTTCAGATGACCATATATGTCAACTGTGTCGAAGTACGTTGCTTGTACGGGACCTTTGCGCTGTCATTTTTTATATATCGAATATCATAATTTAAATAGCATTTTACAATCAAATGTATGGGTGATTGTGTTTTATTATGTTACAAATATTATCGTGAACATCCTAATACTTATACATACACCGATATTGTTTGTATCCAGTATAGTTTTGTTTTTTATAACATTCTTTTCTTTGAAAAAATCTAAAAAGTTTACTTTAAAATAATTACATATGTAATAGACTAAATGTACGTCGGTATAAATACATTGGTAGAAGTATCATTAGAAAAAAATATCATGATATCCATGTATGTACCATGAGCCGACTTCGACATCAGTGTTTTTCAGACATACAATAACATACGTTTGCGTAAATGTTGTGTGTTTGTTTGTTTGTTTGTTTGTTAGTTTCCTGAAGGCATTCGCTATATACGAGACACCTATGCGCTCCATGAACTGACTCACTATAAAGTCGAATACATTTGAAGCGCCTATCTTAAAACAGGGACGGGAAACAACATCGAAACGACAGAAAACGCGCGATAAAGCCGATAATTGAAGCCCTATGCTGTTTTTGAACAATTTGTCTTAAAGAGTCATCTAATTTAAATGCATTCTTGAAAGCATTTGATCTCAGTATTAATTCCGCTACTTTTCAGGCCCTATCCAGACACTTTTATCAGGTTATAACTCGGTAATTTTCACAACTCTGGTCGGCAAAGCAAGCGCCAAAAGCGTAGAGCTGTCTCGGAAATTGATATTTAAAGAACCCATTTTTGCATATGAGAATATAAGAGTATAAATTTACAGTTCCGTTACGCTTTGAAATCTAAACCATTACGATATATTGGGGATAATTTCTCACGTAAGTCGAAGTTCCAAGTGAAAATGCGTGAAGATCATTTTAGTGTAGAACGTTTAATTGAGAATTATTATTTCATTTCGGATATGATTTTTGTTGTATTGCAGTTATGAAACTTCAGAAGACATTAAACTGTGAAATTCAATCAAATGAATGATAATTTAGTTGACAATAATATAACTTAATACCTATACAATATTTTATTGATACACGCCAAATGCTCTTATAAAAAATGACACGTATCTATTACTGTAAATAACACGTGATATTTTACCGGTTGTCATTTTATGAGCCGCGTCATAAAAAAAAAGGTTCTCATGCAATATCGGACAAGCGTATCATTCGCGCGCATTTGTGCATGACGCGGCTCATATGTCATAATAATGAAATATTATGGCAAACTAAATAGTTGTGTTAACACTTTCCCAAAACATTTAAAACTCAACGAATTTCCCTGTGAAATATTTTAAAATAAATCTTTAATACTGGTTTTACAAATCGTAATTAATTTATAACAAGTTTGGAATATAAGCGCGAGTATGCCTATTACGAGAAAAAAACTTTCAAAACTATGACCTTGGTGCTTCTAGTCACTAAATACCTATGAATTGGGCTCCTAATATGACTTGAATCTTTGTTTGATTTTCGGCTTTTATATGACACAGAGATATAACGTTCGCATTTTCTAACTTTTTGTTATATCGCCTCTTCCGATCCCTACCTACCATAAATAGTATAGTGTCCTTGTCGCTCCCGAGATAATTGGATGCCTCACTGGAGTACGTTCCGAAATTTTCCTTCTCCAGATTAAGAATCCTCAGGTAAAGCGCGATGGTAAACGTTTCCTCTTTGTAGACCTCAGTCCGGTACTTCCATCGAGACTCG
>VMBQ01001526.1:31917-44417 GCA_007657795.1 Dreissena rostriformis
TATTATTATTATTATTATTATAATTGCTATTATTATTATTATTATTATTATTATTATTATTATTATTATTATTATTATTATTATTATTATTATTATTATTATTATTATTATTATTATTATTATTATTATTATTTATTAAATATTCGTGTGATACATGGAGAAGTTTACAATCAGTCAGTAGAACTAACACTACATTTTGAAAATTTTTTGCTGTTTAAAATTTTGTTTTTACAACACGTCGTTTAATAGCCTGATTTCGGCGTAGTGTGTACACAATAAATATAAATAATTACTATTTCATGTTAAACAGTATTTACTTCAAAGTTTATCTTCGGATATAATGAACACATAATGATATGTTATTTGAAACATTGATGTCTTTCACGGACGTATGATAACGCCTTAGACTTAAACGGCTAACCATACGAAATTCATTATACATTTGATCTCTTAGTTAGGATGTGTATAGAAATGGAATTATATACCCAGTATTTAAAGACTTTAACAAAATACTATGTTGAAATGTGAGAATAATTGTTATGCATCTGTACTGACACCTTTAAATACATATTGTGAGTACCATGTAGGAATGAAGTCTTTCTAGCAAAACACCAATCCTGCATTTTCAAGTGACACACACAAGAGGCTTTGATAATATATGTACAGTTTTGCGTTTGTGTTTGGCATTTAAATGTTCAATTTCGGAATTGTTAAAAGTACTTGCCTTTTAACCGTTTTTTTAAGAATGTATCTGCCCCTAACCCCCAACTTGTTTTAAAATATTTGAAAAGTACGAGTAACACTGAATAATGGTACGCCCCTGCATTAGATATAAATCTATACAATGTAGATTGATGACTCATGAATAACGTCAATGGGAAAACCAGAAACAAACCTATACACTATCTTTCGATTTCGCTTTAGTTCACACGGATTGTCAAGTAACACAGATGCCAATAAAAGGTATTTATTGTATTTAGAGTAAATATTTTATAATTATAATTGAATATTCGCGTGATACATGGAGAAGAATACTATCATGCAGTAGCACTTAGACTACTTGTTGTAAAATTGTAAATTTGTTTAAATGATGAATCATTCTTTTTTCATTTACAATACAATTAATCGAGTCGTTTTAAACGCTTGCACATGTGAAATTAATATAAGAAATAATACTCTCATCATCATCATCATCATCATCATCATCATCATCATCATCATCATCATCATCATCATCATCATCATCATCAACATCGTCATCATCATCGTCATCATCGTCATCATCGTCATCATCGTCGTCATCGTCGTCATCGTCGTCACCGTCGTCATCGTCGTCATCGTCGTCATCATCATCATGAACATTAAGGTAGACACTTGAGAAATAGTGAATGTCTTTTTAAATGCTGTTTACGGTCACAACGATTTATGATTGCACCATGTCCCATATGCGACAGGGCTTATCGATCTGATTTATTAGAGGGGATTATACGTCTTACTTATACGTATTTCCTATAAAGCTACTCCAAAATATTATAATTTAAGCAAAATACACATTGGAAGTGTCAACACTTTTAAATATACATTTGATAAATGTTTAGCTGCTAAAGAAAGAGTGAAGGATCGAAACAGTATATTTAACAATTTCAAATAATACTTATAATTAAGGCGACAAATCATTCTAATATGATACATATCTTAAAATCAAGTAGTTTTAATGTAATCCGAATCAATGTTTTCGTGCAACCTTACCATATACTAAGTTTCATCAAGAGTGGTCGATGCAAACACATATTATTACATGGAAATGGCTTATTTGTCAATGCTTCAATCTAATAGCGATGAACTTTAAATTTGTTGAAAACCTGGTTTCTAAATAAATTTAAGTTTACAATTGCGTACTTTTGGAAAATAAACACACATACTGAATATATTCTACAATTGCTTCTTGAAAATAAATAGCTATATAAACGTTTGCTCAAGTATATTTATCGGGTACTGTAATGCAACGGACAAGCACAGTCATGCATTTCAGCAGGGTGTATCATGTTTGCATCGACACGTATTTAAGAGTTCTTTTTCGGACAAATGCACATTGACCATGTCAGGTAAATTGGGAAAGTGATTGTATAATTCAACCCGAGTCATACTTATTTAGCAATTCACTCGTTTTATATTAATATATGAACTTTTAAGTAATTTCCTTCCGATTTAATTATCTTCGTATGTTTACGCATGACCGACAAAAATGTAAGAAACGGACAATAACCGGGTGAACAAGACGTTTAAAGTTGTACCGACAACTGTAATTGTGCGGAAAAAAACTATGAAATGTAAACTCGGTTTCATTCTTGATATTTGACATATGTGCTATAAATGCTTTAATAACCGACTAAATCTATAAATCAGAGATAAGAAAATACCCTGTCCTGAAATATTTATTTACACACTTCCTTATCGACTATTGATGGCCATAAATAACGGTAACAACCTGAATAATATCACGTAGCTTTAAGGCGTATAGAGAAGAATCTTTATTTATGTAAGCTTTGTAAAATGTCTGCGGCTTTGGGAGGTCGGCGTTCAAAGCACACTTATCTACTACAATAATTATACTATAACTGAGGTAAGAGATTTGATTTCGTTGGTTTAACTAATAATCACGCTGTTTCGCACTAAATATGTGTTTATTTATTTTTTATATTTTTTTAGAAATAATAATTTATTATTGTATATACACATTCGTTCACGTATTCATTATTGTACTCATGTATTTATTCATGTATTTTTTCATATTCATTAATTGATTCAGTGAATGATTGATTGATTGATTCATTCATTCATTCCTGTATGTATTCATTCTTTATGTTTTTTCTTTCTTTCATTCTTTTACTCAATACGTAGCTAACTAAATTACTAGCTAGCAAACTCACAAACTAACTATCTAACTATTTTACTAATTTAACACCATTCAATTGTTGACTAAATTGGCAATTAAAATGTTTTCACTATTTTTATTAGTATGTGCAATATAAATCATGTTTAATTGTAGTCGTTATTGGTTGTGGTATTGGAATATTGTTATAATCTCTTCAATCACTAAATTGAACTGCTTTGAATACAGATTATCATTGGATTAAGTTTTGGTCCTCAAAGGTTACTTTTTTCTTAGTGAGTGAATTTCGCTATGAGTTTAGACACCTTTTGCTCTATAAATCGTGGAACGTTTTTAATTTCTTTAAATTACTATATAAAGAGAAATATTCGGAAACATTGTACAATTCAACAATACATTTAGAAACAAATTGAATATTTATGTATATGCAACACTGTTATACGAGTATATTGCGCAGTAACCAACGTATAAACGTATGTAGAATATGATGATGAAAAGTCTTGATTTGAGGATTCGAAAGAGGACATGGTTCTATTTACCAAACTTAAATGGAATCATGAACCGGTGATATACATTTTGTTATATAAATGATATATATTAAAGTATTGGACATTTTAGAAGAGTAAACGACAGAAAGTTAAAAAGTATGCATGTCAACGTATATTCATTGAATTGAAGCATGATTCAGGGGTAACATTTTTACAACAAACACATGTTCAAATTTAAGAGTTCCAAATCGAACACTCTTATTTAGGACCTTCACTTCCCGGTTTATCAAACATATATTAAGATGAGAGATGCAAATTAAAACCATGGGATATGATGATGTATACGAAAATACTTTTACAAATTGACTGTATGACCAGCGCGAAAAACCATGTCTAATATGTTTTAGAGAGTATATCGCGAACTGATTTATTTGAAATCCAGTAAATGCACGTGTAAGTAAAAAGTGCTTTACTTTTAAATACATATATCAATTGTGCATATTTCTAAGTGTTTTATGCTTGATATTGTACACACGCAATAAACATATACAATTACTTTCTTTTCCGTCGCGATTGTTTGACTGAAACATAATATTTTGACGTGAATAAGGCAGTGTTAAAGTAAGTCGTAGGTAATGATTTGTAATACAGTAACAATTATTCATATATCCCACAAATTAACATGCTTGCGATAGGTGCGTATTGAAGTCTGATTAGGCATTTCAGTTTGATAGGACACTATAACTCGTTTAAAATATTAAAAGGGCTTACCGACGGCTTATATATTATTATTTTTTGAAACTATCATGAAAACTGGTATATGATCGCGAAAGGTGCTTGTTATTTAACATTAAATCATCAAATTAAATTGTCCTATTTTCATAAACAATGTAAAATTATAATTGATATACGGTATCCTAAGGTGTATTCGGTGCGACAAATAAATAGTAGCAAATAAAATGCAAACACATTCTAAAGGGTAACTTCTGGTTCTGCTTGCTTTATGTTTACATTTATGTTAAAGGTACAGATAACTATAAATATACCTGTTTTAATCTGAACTTCTTATAGTATAAATTGCCTACTAACAATCTTGAATCAAAAGAACTATACTAATAATGATGCATAAATATTTATAAAACGCACAATTGGTGACGACCAACTTTTAAATGACACAATGCATATTACGGAATACCTGTATATGCAACTTGTGTGATTCGTTCACTGAATGTTGATTAAGACGACGTCTTATTATTAGCACATAACTCGTAAAACATATTCGGATGCAAAACAATATCCGCATAAACGCTAAAGCCGGACTGGGTAGCAGGAGGTTATCAATTTGGAAATACCAATGTAGAGGATTTGCGATACAACCGCCCTCCATCTTATGATAGTTCACATAGCTCTACTAGTACATGAAATTGGTTGTTAATGTAACTTTACAATCATACTATTATTTATATTCGTCCTGTTTCATTTAAAATATGCTGATTCGTTATTTCGAAAATAAAAACGGACGTTCTATTTAAGAAATAATTCGTATACGTAACAGTTTGTTGTCAAATAACCCACGGCCGGAAGTTTAAATGCGTAGGGATTGTGTAATATTTAATGTGATGTTCCGCCCATAAAAATAATTTCGGCTGATCTGTCGATCAGATCTCCGCCCTCAATAACAGCCAAACTGGATGGGAACAAAACCCTGTCATTTCTACCGTTTGCTTAAATAAGAACAACAACAACTTGTGTAAACTTACATCTTTACATTGTACGCTTTTAATTTACGCAAGAGTGTTACAGCTACAACGATAACAACACTGTATATCTTACAATAAATTGGAATAAATTAACGGGATTATTACGCTGGTGGAAAATATATCGGCATGTTTTGTTTAGTTACATCGCGTGCTTTCAGTGTATAAGCTCCGCCCATAATTATTGCAGAATAACCCATAGATGATTTTCTTCTTTGTTTATATGCAATTTGACACGTGTCGTGTTAGAATTAACTATCGATTCAAACGAAAACAAGATGTTATAAAGTTTATGATTACTATTAGCGGTGTATAACCGTAGCTTAAGGTGATTTTAATCATTCAGCTACATACCGACGTATGCATATCTAGTATAAAGACGGGTGCGTTATTGATCAATTTAATGCTGTGCTGTTAAACTTAAATGTGCCTAAACATTTACAAAAGCCCATTTGAAGAGCAGTGGTTTTAAATTACACGTCTATTGAAGAAAAGTTGTGAACAATCTGAAAAGAATATTCGAAAGCCGGATTGATTTGTCGATATAAATTAAAACACAATATTGTTATCGGTTTAGATATAGGCATCGAGGACAAATGGAAACCATATTTTAAGCTCTTAAATTATGGAAATCACAAAATGACTTTGTTGAATGATTTAGTTTGAAATGTCGCACTTTACTTTAGACGTGCAGAGAGTCAGTGAATGGATGTATACTTATCTAAGATCGATTAAGATAAACTGATATTCGTTTTGTTAAATGTATGAATATTTAATTTAACCGATAATTATTTTTGTTTGGCATTTGTTAAAGGATGACTAAAAACTATTAATGAAAACAAAATCGGACTGTCTTTTGTAAAGTAATCTTTTTCTTCTTTTATTTTTTTTTTCTTTATATGCGATACGTTTTAAGATATTATTCACGAGTGTTTGATATGGTCTACAAGACGACCTCAGTTTTATACAATATTTTTTTCAATATTATCGATTATTTTACGTTTTCATTGTGTAAATTGTTATACCGTAATAAATACCATCAATGAGCCGGGACGCCTACGAAATCATGCCGAACATTTTTAACATGATGTATTTTGTATGCTTCACAGCAAATATTCAGTAAAAACTGTTCAATGTCATCTACATTGTATGAATAGATACAAAATCAGTTCACAGTGATCTCGAGTTGAACTTAACTGTCATAAATTCAGACAATATCTGTTTCGTTTCGTTATTTTCCAGAATACATTAATATAAAGAAGTGAATTGTTTAATTTCGGACACCTGTAAGGCATTTGCATTTGTCTGCCCCAAGCCCTCAGGTTATTTTATAATATTTTCATATGTCGACTACAACATAATTTGACTGCGCTACGCCTCTGCATAAAATATAAATCAATAACGAATCGATCGTTGATGTATTGCTCTGCACTATGGTTACAATATAAACTCATGACGCACGAATTGCGTAAATGAAAATACCCAATAATCTTTACCACTTTACTTTCGATTAGGCCTGAGTACGAACGGATTGATAAGTGATACAGATGTAAACGAAAGGTATTTATTATAATTAAAATAAATATAATGATTTAAGTAAATTTGCTAAAGATACATAAAAACCTATACTACAAATTCTACAATGAAGCAGTAGAACGTAGACTTAATGTTGTAAAATTTTCAATTTGTTTAATATGAAATTCATTATTTTATCATTTCTAATACAGTCGATATAGTCGTTTTAGTATCTTGAATACAAGCGGATTGTATTACTGAGATTGCATGCTGTAACAGTTGTTAATCTGTTAACAATCACACTTAATTTGATTTGTGGGATGATTCGTGCCTGTATAGACGGCACGAATAACACTAATAATGCTCAAAAAGGAGGCTTATGACGATATTAGCGTACTCTGTTAGTAATGTCTTTTAGAAACAGTATAGTAACTGAGCACAATATTTACAACAGTATTGTATTAATTATGACTATAGACGTGAATAGTAACAAAGCAAAGTATTTACTCACAATTTCTATATAAACATCACTAAAATCATTGTCGTATTTATCCTCATAAACATAACTATCATTATTTAAAAGGTAATTTCCTCTTCATTTTAGTTTTAACTCACTTAAGCACACCATGCTATTCGTGTACTTTTTGTAAACTCTTTTGAGCGTCGTTCGTCGGAGCCATCCGTCGTATGTCACACGTCGTGCGTCGTCAATATTTAAATTGTTCACACTCGTGTAGCCGCATTTATTGGCCAATGTTTATGAGACCCAAATATATCTCTGCTCCGTTTGAATTTGGGTCACGATGCGTCAAAAACTTTTACACTATTTCTTTTGTGAATTCTAGTGAACAGTACTTGCTCAGATAATTAAACAGAAATTGGGATACGTGAGCGCCTTAGGACCGTTTGCCATCGTGTTAATTATATTTATTATTGTTACATTTTCTTCTTTTGTGTATTACCTTTGTTACCTGTATAACTTGCAGGCGCCTCGTGCCCAGCATTTCGCTTAAATCGCCTGGTTATTTTTGTCGTTACCGTTCATGAAATATTCAATTATTCAATATTCAATTATAAACCTATCGAAGCTAATTCGATTCGGTAATGTTTTACCCTTGCAGGAAAGTCTTCTTGCACCGGTCGCGACTGATTTATCGTTAAGCGCTGTTAACTTATTAACCCAGACCCACGGTCTTTCTATCGAGTATATTTAAACGTGTTACCAAAATGAAGACAACTGATTAGTAAGTCCCCCCCCCCCTAGCAAGGCATATCTACGTAGCTATCTGCGATAACGTTTGACCCATATTTATTGCGACATTAACGCAGCGATTAAATTTAACGCAAATCGATTTAAGCAAATTGTTTAAATGTTTATAATGCAACATTACTTTGTTAATTGTTTAACGTATAAATGCAGCATACTTTTTGAGGACCGAGTAAGAGTTGCATAAATGTTTTTAAAAGCGGTTAAAATAAACTTAATGCATATCCGCAACCTTCATTTTAGACCTGAAAAAAAAATTATGGTCCATTTTTCTAATTAAATGATATGATAAGACAGATACACCATTGAATAATTTAATTGTTCTGTATACGCGGCTCGAATAGCAATGATCACGCTAAAATGGGGCTTAAGTCGATCATAACGTACATTGTTAGCATTGCTTTTTAAAAGTACACAATACAACGTGGTAATGTTTTACTTTTTATAAGAAAAGAGCAAAAAAGAAGGAAATTGTATTGATTGTATATTAACTTGTTTAGTGAGTGATTGTTTAAAACTCACGTTTTACGTTTTGACATGTTACATGTAATTGAAAATTCTAAAAATAGCGTACGATAACGTTTTGCTTACACACAAGTCGAATCAATGAGCGTATCATACAACAACTCAAGAATTTCAATAAAAAAAGGAAGATAAAGAATATAAATGTGTGTCAATATTAAGTACTGTTTACTTAAAGATGCATGTCATTAAGAATACGTTATGCTTGCACTTTTCTATAAAGTGTTCAATTACATGCTTTTTAGTTTTCTAGAAGTTCATGTTCAATCAATACAAGTCATGTTAATTGTCTTCATGTGCGTAGCATGAACACAAGTTTACAATATGAATGAAATATTATATTTTGGAAATGGGGACCTAACGTTACCAATTTATTTCGTTTTCTTTCATTTTACTGAGTGCATATCATATAAATACTCAATCTAAACGCCGATTTTCTTTCGTAAGCATAACTTGTTCTGTTCATAATATTTTCGATTTAATGCAATTTAGATTTGATCAACAGTTGTTCGTTTGACTAATGAACTTCTTTAATTCTATGTCGTTGTACTGTCTGTAGACCCGGTATGACACTTCGTTTATTTTAAGAGAATCGCTCGGACGTGTGGAAAATATTTTGATTGAAAAAAAACAAGATCAGCACAATTATCGATGACAATATCTATAGCTTATTTGAAAAAGTTACTGGAAACATATTGTTCCCATGCTTTCTCTCATATATTAGTTATGAAATTGAATTACGCATCTTAAAATATCCTCAAGCGACCAAAAGAGCTTAAATCAGTATAAATATTTTCAGTTATAGAAACTAGTTTAATAGTTCGAGCAACACTGATTTAGGCCGATCTACCTTTTTGATTTAAAATTTCATTGAAACGCAAATGAGCTACAAAATATTGTTTGCACTATGGTAAATGGTAAATACTTGAGTAATACATTACATCAATGGGAATTCCCGAAAAAAATATACCAAAGATTGTCGATTGTAAAAACGAACACTTATTTTAATTGAACAAAACGTAGCAACACTAACAGACATAAGACATCATGTTGTAACAGCTGTCCATTCGAGCTTAAAATCATCATCATCGTCATAATTTCATCATTAGCAGCAGAAGCAAAAACAAACCAATAACATGGGTAAACGTTAAAGTATATTTTTAACTTCAAGAAGGAGTATCCGTTTTTGTTTATGTACAAGTTATATACAAAGTACGTAAGTGCATAAGATAACTATCTCTTAGATAACACAATCCGTAGTCATAGTAGTAAAAGGAGTAATTTTAGTAGTAGTTTTGTTTTAGTGAAAGGTTTAGTAATAGAAGCAGTAGCATTTGTAGTTATGGTTTAAGTGAGTGTGATGGCGATGGTTGCAAACGCGCTAAATCTGTTTTGATTGACGTTTTAAATAAATATCGTGTCTGTCATATAATCTACGTTTGCATATAAGCACTTTAAGGTAAACACTTAAGAAATCTGGATTGTTATTTTACATGCTATTAACGGTCGTAAATATTTATGATTGAACCAAGTCCCACATGAAGAAGATCTTGAAGTGACACAGCTTATCAATCTGATTTATTTAATGGTTGCCTACGTCTAACTCAATTGTGGTTTGATCCTGTTAAAGCTCCTCCCCCCTGCAAATCATAATTTTAGTAAAATACATTGCATAGCTCCACATTTTTAAATGTAAATTAATTGAATGTTAGCTGCAAAAGCAGAAGTGAAGGATCATAACAGTGCATTTTTACAATTTTGACATAATACTTATAATTAAAGCGAGAATCCATTTTGATTTGTTTTCACAATTTTCACTCACATTTTATAAATATCGTTTACTCTAGTAGTTTTTAATGTAATCCGAATATATGTCTTAATGCAATCTTGCCACATACTTAGTTTTATTAAGAGTGGTCGATGTAAGAACATATTTTAAATGAAAATGCCTAATTTGTCTCCATCGACACGCAAACTCGAAACACCATTCAATATAATCGCGATTCATTTTAACTTGGTGTAAAACCTGGTACGCTATATAAAAACATAAAATAGCATAATTTAAACTGAATAGCTTTTACAATACAAACACAGTTCTTATATTCTACAATCCCTGTCTTGAAAATACATTGTAAGATGAACGTTAACCCAAGTATATTTCTCGAGTACTGCACTTTCACGAACAAGCATATTCATATATTTGTGTCAGGAGTTCAAGTTTGTATCTACAAAAAATTCAAAGTTCTATTCCGGAAAAAGGTACAATGGTCATGGCAAGTTAATTGTTAAAGGGATTTACTCCATGCATAATTCAACTCGAGTCATTATTATGTGAGACTGCACTCGTCTGACATTATTATATATTTTTAAAGTAAATTCCTTCTGATTAAAATAGAAAACTGACACAGGGGAATAACTTTGTAAAAATTGAAGCTGACATTTAGCTCTGCAATTAGCCTAACAACAAGCTTCATTTGTATGATGGGCCCATGCATGACCGGACATAACATGTTACAATCGGACAATAACCGGGTGGACACAAAGACGGACAAAGTAATTCCGACAAGTTTTGTTGTGCGCAGGTATAACAAGTAAAATGCACATTCGGTGTCAATCTTGATATTTGACATGTGTGATTTATATGCTCATAACCGACAAAATCTATAAAGCAGAGATAAGAAAATGCCCTATCATGAAATATGTATTGACACACTTCCTTTGGCAAATATTTATAGCCATTAATAACTGTAACAACATGAATAGTACCACGTAGCGTTAAGTCATATAGCGTAGATTCTTTATCTTAATAAGGAGTGTCACATGTTTGGAGGTATTGCGAGGTCGATATTCAAAGCACACTAACCTATTAAAATTATCACACTATAACTCAGGTAAGAGTTTTGATTTCTTTTGATAAGCTAATAATCACGCAGTTTCATAGAATATTTATGTTTATTTGTTTCTAATTAATTAATTAATACTAATAATAATACATGATTGTATTAAAAGATTCGTTCACATATTTAATTATATATTCATTCTTCTACTAATGGATTTATTCATGTATCTATTCGTATATGTATCATGCATTTATTGATGTATTCTTTCATTTATTCATAACGAATCCATTAATACATCTAGTTAGCCATGTATTCAATGACCCAATAACTAACTAACTAACTATCTAATTAATTAAATACCATAACATCCTTCACTACATTGGAATTAGGCAAGTAAAATGTTATAGTTTTTAAAACTATTCTTTGTTTTAGTTCATTTATGAGTAAGTTGTATTTATTAACTTTGCTCTGCAAAATAAACATATCATCAACCACATAATAGACTTCTCTAATGCCGACCAGCGCTTCATCTGCAAATAATCCGTTCTCTTCAGCTTATATAAGAAAACTTTCATTAATGTCTGAATGTATTGTGTACATAACAGTGAAGGCAGACACATCACGAAACCTAAATGAAACGGTTTGGGACCCTGATTTCCGCAGGCCAAATTTTTGTCTGGCTCCATAGATCCGTTAAGTTCCCAGGAGATAAAGTCCTATTAACTACGAGTATAGTATGAGTATTTAAGTTTTGCTTTTCTTAACATGCACATTCTAAAGACCATCAAAGCCGCTGTGAGTTATATATTTTTTTACCATTCAGTACATTTACTTAAATATAGTGAAGTCGGATACATAGACACTTCTTTCAGTTTTTCGAGTAACGATTGACGACATTGCAACTAATGATCGCACACATATTGATGCATTGTAATGCAACACTGTTAGGCCTCTTATGTTTTTTTACCTCTGATGAAACAGATTAAAATCAATTGTTTTGAAATACTTCATCAAGTGTAATCGATTCGAAATTTTAAACTCATACGCCGCATATGGATACTTGTTGTCCATACATTTAAATGTAGAATTTCTGTAGAATACGTAACTCGTACAAAAAAAGGTGTACAGTATCACGGTTGTATCATCACAAAAGTAGTCAGCTTTAATACTTGGACCCATAATGTAAGCGGCTATCTTGACCCAACTTAAATTGTATCA